>JAGSMT010000415.1:0-86519 GCA_029286875.1 Lamproptera curius | reverse complement strand
AAATTTTTGTTGAACTTGAACTGACGACATCCATGACAAAGGATTCTTTGTGCTAATCCGACAGTGAATTCCTATTGTCTACGTAACTGCTTGATGTTTTATTACTGAATTACTCGATAAAATAACGGACAATCGTGTAAAAAGGTCAATTGCACAAGAGTTCCTGCTTTTCAAAACAGCTCAATGTTGTGCCACGACCTGTTTTTGACACTTTTTATTTACCGTTCTTTTTACATTTCCAGTTAATTATTTTTCAGTTTAATGATTATTTATGTTTTATGTTTTGATATGTTTTGTAAGAAACTGTATAGTTTCTTAAGTGATTGTAGCTTTGAGTGTCTTCAAGCGGTTCGTCGATTTTCATAAATTATGATTTTTCCAAATTTTTCATCTATGTATATGTGATATTGCTCATTAAGATATTTAGCTTATATAAGAAAATCAAAACATTATTGTAACTTTTGATACGATACAGTCAAATCACACGATTTTTAGCACAGACTCGTTTCTATTAAAGCAAATATCCGTGATGGCAGCTATTGGAATAATATCGCTTTTCATAATGACTTCCACTGCATTGAATCGGGAAATCGTTCTCATTATAATGCTCTGCGGTATCATGCTAATGGAATATTGTTATGGACTACTTGGCAGCTCATTGAATGACTACAAAGTACATTAGATCCTATTTATTAATAAAAATGTGGTGTTATGTTATTATTTTTAGTTTATAATCTTAAATACGCGGCAACATTCATTTCACTATAAACGTACAAGAAGCTAAAAACGATATACTAGAATTATCAAAGAGCACCGTTTAATATAAACGGAACGGTAAAATGATTCGCAAGAATGATTTACATAGCGAAACGGTCACAGCGTACATTTACCGATGTCGCTATTGAATATAAACATCATCATCATCATCATCATCAGCTTTGACAGTCCACTGCTGGACATAGGCCTCCCCTAATACACCCCTATCCATTAGGGGTTTTTGGACCGTATCCCACCACGCTGGTCCAATGCGGGTTGGTGGGTGGACCGCCTTTTTACATGCCCTTCCGACGCATGGATCATCTTACTTTTCGGACAATTGGGTGAGCGGCCCAAACTATCCCAACCAACTAGGAAACCACAACGAAAATTTGTTGAGTCCCCGCAGGATTCGAACCCACGACCTCCGGTTTCTAAATCAAACGCCAATACCACTAGGCTACGGAGGCAGTCAATATAAAATTAAAAATTTAAATAACCGAAGCGGTCCTCTGTAATGGAGATATTAACATTCAGTTTTAATCTTGCATTTGGAACTTTATTCAACATTTTATGCCATTATACAATAATACAACATTATGTTCATCGCTTTAAAAAAACTGTTTGCAGTTACTATATATCAATTTAATTTTCATCATTATCATTATCATCAGCCTGTGATAGTCCACTGCTGGACATAGGCCTCCCCTAATACACCCCTATTCATTAGGGGGTTTTTATTTTGTCAATTTAATGTTATTGTGATTAATTAAATTTAATGGATGTTTTGCAAACGATAGCTAATATTTAATTGATTGAATTGAGCGTTTGATTCCGATTTATATAACATTAAATAAATGGCATCTAATTATCTTCTTAATTAATTTTACTACAAGCAATTTTCTTATATAATTTTGATATTTTTAATAAGTAGGATTGGAATTTCGTGATTTGTCTCAAATATTAGTAAGATCCAAGTATGTAACAAATCAATATACAGGATGGCCCATAAGTCCTTCTGAAAAGTAAAATTTGAATAAAACGAACAGGGTCAGCGCGAGAGCGAGTGCAGGGGAAGCGAGGGGTAACTTCGGTGTATGGAAATTTAGTCGCGATGGAGCGGACCGTGCGTTTTGTGCGCGAGTTTTATAAAACGATACAATTCGGAAACCGTTGCGTGGCGTAAATTTCGAGAACACAGAGGTTTACACAACTTTGACGACACTCCAACTCTTCAAACGATTAAGAACTGGGTTGCTAAGTTCGAGGAGACCGGTTCGACGTTAGATAAACCGCGGTTGGTCGCCCAATGACGTCACGCACGGAACAAAACATAGACACAGTGACACAGTCTTTCGCTAAAATCCGACACAGTTTACTCGTAAGCGTGCCAGAGCATTAAACGTATCCAGGACATCGTTACAACGGATTTTGAAGAAAGATTTACATATGCACCGTTACAAAATTCAGTTGGTTCAAGAATTAAAGGAAACTGACGGTATTCAAAGACAAAAATTATGCGAATGAAATGTTGAATCGGTTTACTTTTTTCAATGTTCTCTGACGAGGCTCATTTCCATCTTAACGGGCATGTTAGTAAACAAAATTGCCGCTATTGGAGCCCCATCAATCCAAAAACTTCTAAGCATCGAAGCCCTTGCATAGTCCGGAGAGTGACTGTTTGGGCCATGTCAGCCCATGGTATCCTAGGGCCTCATTCTTTGAGGATGGCAGAGGGCGCGCAGTTACTGTTACGTCGGAGCGATATGTGGCTATGATCGAAGAGTTTTCATACCTAGGATTGCAAAACTTTTCATGTTTTAGTGCCAGAACGTGGTTTAAACAGGATGGGTCCACTTCTCACACCTCTAACACTGCTATGCCCGTTATCTGTCAACTTTTCCTGGCAAAGTGATCTCTAAGAGATTGAGGCCTAAAAGAAAACATCCGCAGAGAAATGATAAGCATTTCAGCAATGACGTGCCGCGCAGTCATCGACTATTTTAGACGTCGTTTGCAAGAGTGCCGTGATCGCAACGGATTACATTTAGAAGATTTTATTTTCAAAAATAATTCCCTGTTTTTAAGCTTTTTGGTAAATAAAATTTAATCCATAATGTAATTAGTTTTATTTTAATAATTTTTTTCATATCAAAGGACTTATGGCCACCCTGTATTTGATATTGTATAATATAAAAGTGTGATAAATAAAATAATGATGACTGCCTCCGTAGCCTAGTGGTTACGTTAGGGGCTCGACTCTATTTACTTGTTGTTTCCTAGTTGTTACGGCTATTTGGGCTGATTAACTGTCTGAAAAGTAAGATGATCCATGCGTCGGACGGGCATGTAAAAGTCGGTCCACCTACCAACCCTGATTGGACCAGCGTGTTGGGATACGGTCCAAAACCCCTAATGGACAGGGGTGTATTAGGGCGGCCTAGTCCAGCATGGACTATCGCAGTCTAATGATGGATAAAATAATTGTTGATTTTACAATATACATAATTTAAAACAGAATTTTTAGGTTGGTCTATACGTCCACGAATCACTGTAACTGAGCAATCGATCTTTAAAATATTTTATTGTAATTTCGAATTGTAACATTTTATTATAAATTTCAGTGCTCATTATTTATTTCAAGCGCTTATGGCACAAATTAATTATTTTAATTATAAACTTAAATTAGCATTTACATGTAGATTATATGCAGTCCTTGTCAAACTTGTAATATGGCGATGTCAACGGTTAACCTCCTGTCATGTGAACGGTAATTGTCTTTCAGATAAACAACATTAACAAAATACCTATTATTAAATGAAGTCAATTGATACATAGTTGCATGCGAGCTTTAACTACAATCGAGATAAAACCTTGAATAAATGGAGCTGATAGCCCGTGCCCTTTCGTACTATATCTGATCCATACTAATATTATGAATTCGGAAACAACTCTCCCTGTCTGTCTGGCTGTTTTATCGTCTAAACCATCACAGACATTTGTTGCAATTTGATACATTCATATGATAGAGTCGAAGAAAGGACATAGGCTACTATTATTGGCGAAAAGTGGCAACGAGGGTTGAAACTTGGGTTGAATTTTATGGAAATTCGGCATGTTTAACTGAAAGTAACATATAACTTTATATCTCATTATAAAAATATGTAAATTATGACACCTTATCAATATAACTATATCGATGAGTCGTCAAACAGTTATAAATAGGTCGTTACATTCAAAGTCTTAGGTAAAATTTTATACATTCTAGAAAAATTCTTCAATGTAAAAAAAATGATTAAATTTCTGTATTTCAATGAATTTGATTCCAATTCTGGTGGCAAGAATATAAAAAATAAGAATAAAAACTAATTTTAGTATCGGTGTTAAAAAATTATTTGCAGTTAAAGTTAAAGTGTACTGAATAATAAATAAATCTTACTAAAGGTCATTTCAAGTCAACTTAGGTCCTATGGACTGTATAGTCCTGTAAGAGAACCATAAGTAACGTAACAATAAAAGTATGTTTTGCTGTTAATTTTTAAATCTATGGCATTTAGTGGCGATAAAATCGTGCTTAGTTGCATCAAACCCGGAAAGAAGGTAAAGTTAAACAAGTGTACGCAAAATTTACAATATGTTTTACAAAGGGTTTATTTATGAGTCGTGTCTGTTTCAGTTCCTTTTGGATTGAACGAATAAATTACTGCATGCCGGGTTGTTTGCCAGCTTCTAAGTTAAATAAAGCCACCGGAAGAATAAAAACGTCTTTGTTCATTGTACGTGCCTCCAGATCAAACAAGGCTGTCGAGGTTTCTCATCAATTTTAACATTCGTTCTTCTTTTCAATTAATATTATATTTGTAGCAGTACTATAAAACCTTAATAGCAGATTAGTATCTGTAGTATTTTTTTTTTGTAGGTCCTACTGTCCCAACCGGCGTCAGAGCCGCAATACAAGTGCAATTAGTCAATTGCCAATCCGCCTGCGGTTTATGATGACGATGAAGAAGCGCTTATGATTAAAGCGAGAAGACTTAAGAACGTTTCAATTTTATGCTAACATGATAACATAGGATTTCGAGTAGTCTTTGAGTACGGCTGCCCCTTATACCTTTAAAACTGAAAGACCATGGCGTTTATACACTGGTACTTTGCAGCGAAATAAGGGCCGGTACTTAACTGTAATGTATATGTATGTCCCGTTTGTACCATTTAAAACTGATAACTAAATGCATTAAATGCATTTAAACAAAAATCTAAATGTGGACTAAAATAATTTTGTTTTTTTTAAAGATGTTTAGAGATTTTTTATAAATATGTCGATATTGTTCTTTATAAATAGTGACATTTTGAATTAAATTACAGTTCGAAATATTTCCTAAATTTCCTTGCTTTTGTTGGCCAACCTACCATTCCTCAGTATACAAATGCGCTTCACTGCCAGTGTGATCTTGTTTTTCAAATTCAATCCATACTTCTCTGGAATGCGCTACCCTTGGAAATCAGGATGGCTAAAAACGTCTTTCAGTTTAAAAGAAAAGTGCGTAAACATTTACTGGACGAAGAATCTGAGCAACTGACTTTGTAATTATGTATTCATAATCATATTTGTGTATATGTATATATTGATATATATTATATTATATTATATATGATGATAAGTAAGCATATATTTATATATACATATTTATGTTTATGTATGCCTATAGTGTATTAATCGTTATTTATTAAATAATATATTTCTACCTTGTCCTAAAATTTTATCTCGAATTTACACCTATTTTTGATCTCTTTGTTATTCTCATATTGTACCTTAAGAGCACCACGCTAAATTTTTCATAACTCCCTAAGGTTGGCTGTTAGATAATGCTCAAGGCATTAAGCCCGCCTCTTGTATATGTAATTGTGCAAAAGAATAAATAAATAAATAAATAAATATTCTACTAAAATAAAAAGAATAAATTGTTTTTAGCAGAATTGTTATTAGTTAAGTTAAACATCTTATAACTATTTTTTCACCATTTTAAATAACTAAAAAATGTTATTTGCTGTCATATTAATTTTAAATTATTAAATTTACCCAAGAAATCAATACAAGTTTATTGTAATCTTAAGATATTAAGGCTCGGGAAAGTTTGTGAAGTTCCAAGACAAGTTTCTTTAACGTTGTTTCAAAAGATTTGGAGATATAATATAACTTAAGCTTTGTACATTTTGGCCGAAATATATTGTTCTATAAGAAACTCAAGCTTTAAAGAAACTACTTTAGGGGTACCTACAAACAAAAGGTATTTTAACCTGAAGAAAACTTTCTTCACATATATAGACTTTATAAATATTGTCTAGATTTAGATACGCGCTAGTTTGTTTTATTAAGCGTATTATCTTAATCCTTTTACTTGAAAATTAAAAAAAAAACGTTTAAACAACTAGATCAATTTTTCTTCTTATCAGCGTTACTTATTTTATAATGAATTCGAGAATTTTAATTGTTTAAAATACACGACGAGAATGTTTTAAAGGATGATATCTAATAATTCTACTATTTTGTTATGTATAAATCATGACATAGTAATAATAATAGTAATATATATATATATATATTATAAATAAATATATGTATATATATATATTTACTCTTTAACTGACCGATTACTCTCTGACTTTAAGTATAACGCAAAAAATATTATTAGAAATTGCATTTTTCTGAGTTTACAAAGTTATATTTTTATTAACTCTTACTAGTGAAAGTCTTAAGTTAAATGAAAAATTCGCTTATTTAAATGTATTGAGTCGCGACGTCTGTTTTTCAAAGCAAAGCTCAACTGTGCTCAATTAAAGTAACCTGCTCGTACACAATATAATGTGAAAAAACTAGAAGCAGAGAATGACGTAATCTAATTTCTTATTTGACCCAGTGGTGAGTCAGCAGATACGTTAAATTCAAAACACTAATACTATTGCAATAATGACTCTAACAGCTTCTCTAATTTTAACTCAGTACTCTAAAATTAGTAATATTATTTACGTCCGTACTATAAACAATTGAGTTAAAAGAATTTATCTCATTTAATAACATTTATTTACATGTTTAATTATTTTAAAACCCGAGCTTTCGAATACATTTTAGCGGTTGGCGCAGGACAGCCTCCCCCGTTGCCATGACCGCTGAAAAGTGTTTGAAACGACGTGCAATTTAATATGTGAATAAAAGCAATAAAATTTGCCAAAGTGAAAGTTAAGATAAAAGTTTGATTCTGTTTTTCATTATTATTACGTGAAAATGGTTTTTAAAAACCGTTGTTACTTTATTTCTTGGCGCTTCATTTTAGTTTACTGGAAAATTATTTAGTCAAAACAAATAAAACTAAGTAACGTTTCTAACAATTACCAAATATATCAAAGATGTTTTTTATGCTTTTTCTTTCTGTTTCAAATTGAATGTATTTAATCTTACTGTGAACAAATGAAACAAAAAATACAGCTAGGTAATAATATCACTAAGAGATTCGTCTTTTTTATCTGTGATAATTTTCAAATGAAAATCCTTCTAAGTTTTGCGCCAGTTATGGAGTTTATTATCAAGAACATTTTATAAAGTCTCAAAAAACTCAGCGCTGATCCATAATATATCAACGTCAAAGTTTTGTTAAACTTAAATTTCATTTTATGCGCCTCTTAATTGAGTTTTAAAATTGTCATTTAGTTCCATGAGGAAAATCTTTTCTATTATTTAAATTATATTCAGAGTTTTGTAGGTAGTATTTTCTGTCAAAAGGTATAATTAAATAATTTTGTAGGTTTAAGTTTTCGAATTTTCACGAATGGAACAAATAATTTAAATAAACGCTACGGATTTTGTTGTGTTTAGTTATGTTTAATATTACTAACGCTTTTGATCCTTTTGCAGGGTTGATGATCAAAGGTCGGTCTGAAGTGTTGTTCATCCGGCTGTAGAAGGTATATCCCCGTTGTTAATTGTTAATGTTTTCATTTATCCCATTTATACATATCAACCTTAAGCATTACTTTATTCCACTTATGCATACCGAGTTTACGCTATTTTAGTTCAGCGGTAGTCTTATACTTGGGCTAAAGTTGGTGAATAATTTAATCTCAAACAGGCGGTAATACCCAACTAAATGAAGAAGATTTTTTTGAAATTAGTATGCCATTTAATTTTGATGGATATTATCGGTATTTTTGACGAGGATTTCTGGCGTATTGTATTTTTGATAGTTGTTGCATTGATGTAAAACATAATCATCATGATACATTATTTGTTCAAGTAGCTACAGTTGATTCTTCTACAAATATCAGTCAATTGATATTACAAATATTAAGATATTAAAATAAGATAAAATAATGATTTAATGCAGAATTAATTTAAAAGGATGTTAAAGTCTCATGTCCTTATGGCCGAATAACTGGTTCATTACAATCTGATTTTGCATTTATTTGCAATTTCAAGTACTTTGCAACTTTTGTTTGTTGTAATACTACATTAAAGTTTACATTTCTGTAAATGGAAAACACAAAACAGTTAATGTTATCGATTATAAGGATTATTTCCTAATGGATAAACGATCATTGAGTGTCTTATGTGTATTAATTGAATTTTAGGCCATGCTTATTCGCATGGGATCTGACTTATTATTCAATCAGAAATCATGTAACGTATTTGCACATTGCATTTAATTTCTCTTGAAGGAGCCAGTTTGATATGTGTGGTTCTAAGCCATTCCAGTAAGGATGTACTCAAAATTCAAATATAGAAGTTTACACTTGCTTATTAATTGTCAAACACGGGGCCTTGATTTTTTCTATTATCGACTATGGTGACGTGTGCTTTCTTGATCTGAGTGCAGATCACCTCAATAAACTTGACTGACTTCTAAATAACTGCATTCGATTCGTTTTTAATCTTCGTAAATATGACCACGTATCTGCGCAACGTTCCCAACTTCAGTGGTTGCCTATTCACCAGCGACGCTCCTTACGAGCCCTAACCACTATATACTCCTTCCTTAATTCTCCAATTGCCCCGTCTTACATATCTTCTAATTTTCGATACTTATGTGATCTCAGCAACAAGAATCTTCGTTCGACGAATACTCCTCTACATCATTGCCCTATTCACTGTTCCGACATCATGCACTCCTCTTTTTGTCCAATCTGTCCTCCTGTGGAATGCGTACCTCTCGAAATCAAGATGGCGAGAGTATTGGAACCTTAAACGAAAAGTTAAAGAGCACCTACTAGCGAAATATCAACGGATAAATGAAATCGTAGACATACTTATTATTTATATATGTTAAGTAATTATTTATTCATGTATGGTTAATATGTATTACTATATATATATATATATATATAACGAGGCATCTGGTCCAATAGGATTTTTAGAAACAGTGACGCCAGCCAGGCTGACGTCACTTATCTCTTTATCAGGGTCACTCATCGGCAATCAATGAAACTAAACAACTTATATGAAATCTATAATAAAACAAATAGACTAACACTTTAGAATTATTATAATTAAACAGTTATCACAGTTCTATAGTAATGAGGAATTAGAGGTACTCAGAATAATCTGCCTCGCTGACAGCTCTCAACACAATGTGTTTTACAATAAATCCAGCCTTTTTATATCAAAGTGGCGGTGTTTTGAAGATCATAACACTTTCATATTTACTATTATTATTGGTTTAAATAAACATCTATTCTTGTTTAATTTACTCAGACAATTCCGTAAACTAATTCTTTAAAACGAATACTAAAGTTAGATTATTTTATTACAGTGTTTAATCAATCAATCAATCAATATTATGTGTTGCATCGAGTTATGTTTAATTGTTTTAAGTAGATTCATTTGTTAATTCTTTAAATGAATTTAGAAAAGGTATTCACAATGTCTAAACGTTGCAATATTTAACACTTTTTGATATCTCGCGTTTTAACAGTGTTAGAGGGTAATCCAAATAACTAGATGAAATTATTTAAACTCGATACAACACTTAAGATATCAATATTATAGACAATCGATTCTTAATACAGACTAATAATAATAATTAAATCTTAGCAAGTTAACACCGTTTAACTATAAAGTTAATAGTTGGCACTACTTGCGCCGACACGGCCATTCTGCGGGACAGGTGACGTGCTCAGCACCAGTCTCGTTTAGGAAAAATCCCTTTCCTTTTTTTTTTATACATTTCTTTGAAATGATCATATTCTGTACCTTTGCACAGCTACACTCATCAGGCTTTAATAGTCCACTGCTGGACATAGGCCTCCCCTAATCAACCCTTCCATGCGGGGTTTTGGACCGCATCCCACCACGCTGGTCAATGCGGGTTGGTAGGTGAACCTACCTTCACATGCCCATCCAACGCATGGATCATCTTACTTTCAGACAATCGGGTGATAGAGCAAATTGTCCCAACCAACTAGAAAACAACAATTAAAATTTGTCGAGTCTCTGCAGGATTCAAACCCATGACTTCCGGATTCTAAAGCACACGCCTATACCACTCAGGATTCAGGCAGTCTAGCTAACAGCTTGTGATGACTGTGCTGCGCGTTTTAAAAATTTTAAATTTGTGTTAACCAATTCAAGCAACCAAGCCGTCAGTTAAAGTTTAAATAGGACCATTAAAGGGTTATTAATCAAATTTATGTAATGCTGTATATAGGGCAGTGAGCGTAAAAGTGCTTGTTATGTTTTATACATACATGCACTTTACTAAGTTATTAATGCAAATGCTCCACGCATACTTGCACTTTTATTTGTTATTTTTTTTTATAGTTATGCTTCACGCATACTTTCATGTTTTTTTTATTTATTTATTTTTTATTCATACAAATGCTCCACGCATACTTGTATGATTTTCTCGTAGGCGGAAATAATGCTGTGGCGCTGAGCGGTCTTGTACGCCGTGGTCCACGCATACTTGCATTTTTTTATTGTTTATTCATACAAATGCTCCACGCATACTTGTACGATTTCCTCGTAGGCGGAAATGCTGTGGCGCTGAGCGGTCTTGTACGCCGTGGTCCACAGGGGCTCTAAAGGGAATGGGAAGGTCGATGCTGGGGCCTAGGCCTTATTGTTATGACCGTGGTCCCCAGAGGCTCTGTAAATGATTAAATGGAAAAGGAACCTAGGAATATAACGATTTGTACAGGACAGAACAGTTGTGAATAATGGTGTGGAGTACACTACAGTTGCGAATAATGGTGGAGTTAACTTACTTCACACAACATTTATAAACAAATTCAAAAATTCTTTCCATTAATTGGATAAAGAGAAATCAACCCACCTTAAGTATTTAACTTCAACTGAATTTAATTTAACTTAGTTCTTTGAACGACACTTACTGCAGAGCGTCCACAGTAGACGTTGTTGCAGCATTGCCTGATGACTGCGTTGACGCTTGTTGTTCACGAGTCTTCTTCACTATGCGTCCCAACGGCCGACACGGTCCTCTGTTCGGCTGGCTCGCTGAAAAGGACGAATGTTTGCCCTTCTCTCGTCAAATCGGCGCTTCTCATATGTGGCGGCTGCAGCCATTTTCTGTTCCACATGCTTTTCTAGCAATTCAAAATCAATGGGTTCGTCATCAATATCGACTAACCGCAGAAGTTCCGGAGGCACACAATGTTGACGACGAGTTAACAGTGCAAGTGGTGCAACTCCAGTCACTCTATGTGGAGTACAATTAAGCGATAGTTGTAAGGCACCCAACGCGGTGTGCCAATCTTCAGTTTCTAAATTCTTTATCATAGTAAGCGCATTTTTCAAAGTGCCCATAATTCGCTCTGCTTGTCCATTTGCTCGGCTTATTCCTGGCGCAATCGCATGTATTTCAATTCCAAAACGACCGCAATAGATTTTAAAGTCGCCGAGAAACTCTCGTCCACCATCGACTATAATCTGGACCGGGGTTCCAAACAGATGTACAATACGTTTTAGCGCTGCGAGGCTGCTGCTTGGGCTTTTGTCATTGGAGTAGTCAAGTAACGCATATTTTGTGAATGCGTCGATGGATACAATCACATACTCGTTTTGTCCTTCAGCGCTCCTCGTACCGAGTTTACCTGTGACGTCCATATGGACGACTTGAAAAGCAACAGTAGGTTTTTCAATTGGATGAAGCCGTGCTTGAATAGCCCCCGAAGACCCTTTTGAGGTTCTACAAACAACACAGTTATCTACAAATCTTCTTACGATAATGTTCATTTTGTCAAACCAGTACGATTCTTTTAGTTTTTGTAATGTCTTTTCCACCCTGGGTGATGTGCGAGCAATGAAGGAATTAATCAGGCTCCACTGGAATGATTTTGGAACCACAGCTACTTTCGAATAGACCCAGGCAATACTCTATTAAAGGTAAACCTACTTTCAATATATAACCTCCACACGGGCTGACACTGGTCAAGTATCTATCAACGGGCGAAGAACGGCGTCACGCCGCTGTTCAATTTTAATCACTCGTTATCCCTAGTCATAATATTGATCGACATTTCAGTAGAAGGGTTTCTACTAAAGTAATCTGCGTGCTGTAAGCGCTCGCCTTTTCTGTACTCTATGTCAAGTTATAATTCTGTAGAAAAGCCCACCACCATGGATTCGAGGAAGCAAATCCTTTTATGTTTAGATGCCTTCAAGGCATTACAATCTGTTATTACCTTGAATTTCCTTCCTATAAATAATGTCTAAAGTGTTTTACTGCCTCACTACTGCCAAGGTCTCGAGCTCGTAAGAGTGGTACCGGCTCTCAGTGTCCGTGGTGCGCCTGGCTCATGTAGGCGACTGGATGCTTGCGATTACCGATGATCCTGAACTAGTACTGCTCCATAGCCAATACTGCTTGCGTCGGTGTAAAGCTGGATTGGTAAATCTTCCTGAAAAAGGTGAAAGGGTAGGCGCAGTAGACAGGTAACGTATTACATAATTTCGAGCAATATAGTCTTTCATTCCATTCCCACTTAGCGTCATTCTTTGTAAGCTCGTAAAGTGGAACCATTACACGTGAAAGTCTGGGATGAAGCGTCAGAAATACCCAGCAAGCCCGTTAAATTGACGAACTTGCTTGACAGTTTTGAATAGGACCCTCGTCAAAGCCTCTACTTTTCTTGGGCTTGACTTACTTGTCCGTCTGATATTATGTTACCCAGATATTCAAAGAGCGTTTAAAAAGCAGTCTTATCAACGCTAATGTGAAAACCCGGCATCCTGAAGCGTAATCAATATACGACATCAAGGTGAGATAAATGCTCGGAGAACTCTTTACATTTTTGAAAGTACGTCATCAACGTAAACTGACAAATCTGTACATCGGAGCTTAATAGGTGAGCAAGGGCTCTATTTATACACCGTTGGTATACTGAAATTGCGTACATAAGTCCAAACGGCATTTTAAATATTCCGAAACACAATCATCCGGGGTTACAAAGGCGATTTATTTTCAATAGATTTCTCAGGACACGGGAATCTGATGAAATCAACTGCCATATCAAAGGTGAAAAGGATACACCTTCAGCCAACTGAGTCTATCTGATCGGAAATAATGGGTAACGGATAATGATCTCTTAGAGTATTTCATTCAATTCGCGATAGACAGCACGCATACTGATCCTTGCCATTTTCTTTTTGACCAATATTATTGGACTAGAAAGGAGTTTATCATGAATAATTTTGTGTTCAAAGCAATTTACTAACTATACTACTCCCGTTCAACCGGACTAAGTCTATATGGTCTGCGTTCGACATAATTGCGTCATCTCTTAACCGAATCTCAAGCTCTCCTGTATCGGACTCTTAGTGAAGAGATAACCACGAATAAACAAATGTTCAAACCGTTCAATAAAATTTTTAGTTCGTTGAATTTGATCAATATTATCAAATCACAATCTAAATTATCAAATTTTTCATTGTAGATAGCACATGATAAACGATGACTGATGTACTAATACTGTAAATTGCCCAACCCTTTTAAATATTTATACATGTCAAGTTCTTTACCGGTAATTTAGAGCAGAGATTCACGGATTACAGAACACTAAGCGCTATCAAAATAATAGCCAATATTTTTAAATCCCCTAATAGCAGCACATCCAAAGAATTAAATTTAGGTGTACCTAGCAGAGTTTATCTTGAAACCACTGACTACGTTCTCGCTTTATAACAAGTTCATACGTATGTCCTACTCTTGAGCAGAACGTGCATGTAGGATTTATCAGTGTTCTAGGCACCTATTTATTTTGTTCGGTTTTGTGAGGGTTGAGTATGGTCTTGTTGCGATACCAACAGTCCATGTGTCATGACCCGATTTTCTAAAAATTGACAAACAGCGAGAAATTATCGAATCTCGCTCTTATTAGGGCCTGCCACTGTACCAGAATGAGAGCGCTTAACACTCCGTATAGAAGACGCTGACAGATATTAATTCAGGAACCTCAAGATGCTCTAGCATTAGTAGTTCAATTTTAAGCGCTCATCTCCGATACAACCAATCACTGCCTCAACTGCATCATCATTTGGAAAGCTTATCTTTGTAATACGTCGCCATAATACCCAAGCTTGAGATAAGAACTGTGCTAATGCCTTTGAACTAGTATAGACATGTTCTATAAAACTACAATATCTGCGAGAGTCTCATTTTCCGGTTCAAAGGTTGTAATCATAACATCACGCAATTCTGACATGTGTTAGACCAACAATGTCAACCCATAACCTTGCTCTACCTTTAAGCAAACTACCCGTTTCTTGAACTTCATAGTCACCAAGGTTATAAATTTCCTTGGCATTGGTGATGAAGTGAACCATTCTCTGATTCTATGTCTGAATCAGGATCATTGATGGCAAATATACGTCACTTATTTTAACTCCGGACTCTGCTTGAGACGTCTATGCACTGGATACATGCTTCATAGTTTACATCATTTTGATGAAAAATTCCATTGCGGACCCCACTTAGAAGTGTTCTGGTTGTCATTTAATTTAAAGAGATGGCCAGAAGTGGGTGTAATCACTTCTGATAACGAGGCATCTGTCCAATGAGGATTTTAGAAACAGTGACGCCAGCCGGGCTGACGTCACTTATCTCTTTATCAGGGTCACTCATCGGCAATCAATGAAACTAAACTAACTTATAATGAAATCTATAATAAAACAATAGAACTAACACTTTAAATTATTATAATTAAACAGTTATCACAGTTCTATAGTAATGAGGAATTAGAGGTACTCACAGAATAATCTGCCTCGCCGACAGCTCTCAACACAATGTGTTTTTAATAAATCCAGCCCTTTTATATCAAAGTGGCGGTGTTTTGAAGTCATAACACTTCATATTTACTATTATTATTGGTTTAAGATAACATCTATTCTTGTTTAATTTACTCAGACAATTCACGTAAATAATTCTTTAAACGAATACTAAAGTTAGATTATTTTATTACAGTGTTTAATCAATCAATCAATCAATATTATGTGTTGCATCGAGTTATGTTTAATTAGTTTTAAGTAGTAATTCATTTGTTAATTCTTTAAATGAATTTAGAAAGGTATTCACAATGTCTAAACGTTGCAATATTTAACACTTTTGATATCTCGCGTTTTAACAGTGTTAGAGGGTAATCGCAAATAAATAGATGAAATTATTTAAACTCGATACAACACTTAAGATATCAATATTATAGACAATCGATTCTTAATACAGACTAATAATAATAATTAAATCTTGGCAAGTTAACACCGTTTAACTATAAAGTTAATAGTTGGCACCACTTGCGCCGACATATATATATATATATATATATATATATATATATACTATATATTATTTATAGTTATATATTTATAATAAAAGTTATCAATAACCTTTACCACATAACTTATTCTTCGCAGTCTAGTTGCTGCAAGAATTAATTTTTAATGATTCTTCGCGGCCTAGGGTTATAGACTGCACTGAAATCACATTTTTGGAGGACAAATATCGTATTAGTATCTGCATTTCTCCACAATAAAATGCCATAAGACATAATACTAACCAGCTGTCTCCACATCAGTTAATAATCTAATTCTTGCCCTGCGTAAGCTGCAAAGCTTAGTTTGCGTGCTAGTCTATAAATATATATGAGGGGCCCATTGTAGTATTGCATTCAAGTTATTCCTAGAAATACAGTTGATTCAACTCGTCTAACACCTCCCATCCATAACCACCTCAAATTCTTCTCCTCTAATGCTTCACATTAAGAGTCATGAATGTAATACATTTTGTTTTCCTTTGGTTTAATAGCAAGTTATTAAAACTAAACTAATTCGCTACTCTAGAGAGAGTGTTATTTACATAGTCATCTAATGTCGTTTAATTTTTAAAATCAACTCGTCTTCTTATTGAATATTGAACAATCATAGAAGCTATTGGATTTGTATTAAAAGACTCAGGAACTGTGTCGGTATTGCATTATTTTTAACTATTTTAAATATTTTTTTTAAATTTTCCATTGCATTATTAATTGTAATATTTATATAAACACTTATTCTTAATAAACGAATAACTGATGAATACTTAACATTTTGATCAAACATTTCTGTCCCAAATTGCTTTCATAATTTCACCTACTAAAAAAGATTTTTACTTTAGCATATTTTTATTTTAAAGACAGAAGGTTGATAAAAAATGCAATTACATTATAAAGCCTGAGCTTAGAGGATTGAACGAATAGACTGTTTTTATAATTTTTTTTTCTTCGCAGTATTTTTATAACTAATGAACATAAGATGATGTAAAACAGATTTGAAAAAAATATATATTTTTATCCATAATCTATCTTTTATTTACATCAAATTTGTCTCAAAAGAAGTTTTACATTATAAAATATAGTTCTTTTTCTCATAGTACTTTTTCAAGTTTTCGTATCGGTGTTCTACAAGCCGAGAATACTTGGTATAATCCGGGTCTGATAATGAGATTATGGGAAATTACTAGATAAAGTTGACCGTTTCCAAGCTCGCTTAAACATGGTGTGTTATTTAATAATATCATGACACTATAGGAATGGTGACAAAAGATAAAAAACAACAGAAGAGCATGAGCATGTTGGTTAAACTGCTGTGTGTAATATAATTCAATGTAAGGTTATTATAACCTTTAATTGATTTGTAAGATCATTTAAGATGTAATTAATGAAACCATTGCCTTAATTGTAATCTCGATTATTTCTCAATTATGTTTACCTTATTCTTATAAATCAAACTACCCTGCGTTTAATGGCAGCATGTTAAAAAGCACTGACGTCTTATATCTCTACAACTTATGACGACTGCAAAATATGTGTTTATTTTTTTAGTCACTTAGAAACTAGTAAAACATAAAAGTGATTTGTGAGTACTGGAACTGACTGGATTGGAGAAAAAGAGCATTTAAATCCCGTTGACATGAACACACTTTCAAAACTAAGTTTATAAAAGCCAACTAATTTGCAAAATCTGAAAATAACACCGACAGAGCCGTGGACGCACTGCAGGTACATAATAATGGTATTTTTTGTTGTATAATCTAAAGTATCTCTTTTATAAGAAACAGTATTTTCTATTTGTTTTGAAAGTAAAAATAAAAGATATGTCTTTGATTGTTTTAAACATTCTAAAACCGTAAAAAGTATTCCAGAAAAATACGGTAAGATTAATTAGTTATGTTATTTTACTCCCAGAGACGGGACCAAGTGGTATTTTATCATGTTGCGCTGGTGTGCATAACTTGAATCACTTAGCAAATTTCAAAGAGGGCGAGAATACCCAAAGCATTAAGAGCTTCCATAGTGAAGCTTATATAAACTTTACAAAGTAGACCGCAGTGACTGCAGTCAACGAAGTTTCCAAAAACGAAAAATATTTTTTTATATGATAATAAAACTTTTTCTTTATAGAATGACTACACTCATTGGCAACGAAAGTATAAAACTCCCGATAATCACAATATTTTAAGGATGCTTTTGATGGATGGTTTTATGTGTTGTGTAATACATAATGATTAGATAAACTATTTTCTTTGTAACTTTTACCCATTATTTTTAATGCATCATAATAAAAGTACTTTGTGATAAACCTTTTTAATTTATTCAGACGAAACGACCGCCATTTCTGATTGAACTTCACCGACGGCGCTCAGGACAAGGATGCTTTGTGCTAATCCGACAGTAACGCTCCATCCTCTACGTAACTGCTTGATGTTTTATTACAGAAATATTCGATAAAATTTTAAACAATGATCCCGCTTTGCGAAATAGGTCATTGTTGTGCCACGGCTGGTTTTTGACACTTTTGATTTACCGCTGAAGTTGTCAATTTATATTAATATCATCTGTTTCCTAAAATCCGTTATTTTCCTCCACCTATTGTTTTTCTCTTTAATGATTTTATAAATGTTTTTCTTTATGTATGTAAGTTTTATATACAATATCAAAGTACATTGTTATTTCGTAAATATGTGAAGTATTATTATAGGCTACACGACATGTGTAAATATATATTACATATCACTTGTCGAAAAGCCGTTCGTTGACGTCACAACGGGTTCGTTTCTTTGGTATTTTTTATATTCTGATATATTTAACCATTCGTTTTTATATAAAATAAAATACGGAACGCAAGAAAGTAATTTAATTTCATCTCCGTTCGAGCATATTGGACCCTCCATCCCAAATGCGATGAAAGGACAAGTTCGAAGCCTGATTTTCTGCAAAGATTTTAAAAAGCAGCTGATTTAATGAATGTGTAACGAGTTCTTTCCGCAATGCAATATTTTAAAAGTGCTTCAAATAGGGAAGGAATGTATTTTTCTTTTCATTTACATTTATAGCCTATATTCTTTTCATTTTATTTATTAAGGCCTTCAGCATATTTTAATATTATTTTTTTTATTGTTCTATTGTTTCTTTTATTGTTATAAACATTGATGTGACCTTAAGGGTTATTAAAAGGAGTTTTATTAAGATATCTTTCTTTTTTAATTTTACGTACTTTTACTTTTTTACAGTTTTAATTTTATACAAGTTATAAAAGCACTAGAAAAATAATATTAAAAAAGTAAAATTACAATGAAGAATTAGAATATTATTGCGGTTCATTATAAATAAAACCCAGAACTGTTACCATTAATACGTACATAAAGCCCTGTTTCTCCAGTAACTAGAAGTTATTGTCATTAGAGTAATTTTATTTTACAGGTACTGCACTTGTCAGCTTTTAAAATGTAAGAATCTTTCATTTGAAACAATATCTATTTAAATATAACAAAGAATTATTATCAAAAGTTAGTTTTATCTGTGCATATATTATTAACCTATTTAGCCCCAAAATAAAAATCAATACTTTTTTTAACACAAACTTGTTTCTATTAAAACTAATATTTATGATGGCAGCTATCAGAATAAGATCGCTTTCAATAATGACTTCCGGGACAGTGAAGCAGGAAATTATTCTCATTATAATGCTCTGCGGTATCATACTAATCGAATGTTTGTTACGGACTACTGGGCAGCTCATTGAATTATAACAAAATTTATGTGATCCTGTTTTTTATTATTCATTTTTTTGCTAAAATGTAGTGTTATGGCATTATAATTTTTGATTTCATTATTAAAATACATGACAAATTAATTTATTTCACTATAAATGTAGAAATAGGTTAAAACGAAATACTAGAATTATCAAAGAGCACCGTAAAATATAAACGGAAAGGTAAAATGATCAGCAAGAGTGATTTTGAAATGTGATTTTGAAACATTGCGAAACGTTCACAGCGTACATTTTCCGATATCGCAGTTGAATATTAAAATTAAAAATTTAAATAAACGAAGCATTCCTCTGTTATGAAGATGTTACATTCAGGTTAAGGGTATCATTAAGGGGTATTCTGTATATGTATGTTGATACATTGCAAAATAATTTTTGACATGAATATTTAACGATTCGAGAAAGCCCTGTTTTGTATATACATTTATTTGGAATTTTGCTCAACATTTTATGCCATTATACAATGATACAACATTATGTTCATCGCTATTAAGTCAAATAGGTGACACCCCACATATGGATACTAAAAACTGTTTGCAATAACTTTATTTCAATTTATTTTTAATGAGATCGTCAATCTTACTTAACATAATAATCAAATCGATTCATTTGATTAGGAGATGTAAAATGCAAATGAAAAATGTACTCAGCACTCTAGATTTTGCAAGCCCTAAGGGCTGGAATATTAAAAAAAAATATGATGAGTTGCGTATTATGTATTTAGATTTAATATAGATTTAAAATATAGGTTACTGTATTTTAAATCAAGCTTATTACAAATTCTTATAAAGTTACTTAGTAAGAATTACTACTCGGCAAAAAAAACTTGAACATAAAAACTGTAACCATTCCTTGTTCCTCCTAAAGATTCTTTCAATACTTTTAAAAATTGTATGTACAAAAATGAAATTAAAGATAAAATACAAATAACATTAATCGATATGATTTATTTTGTTACAAAGATTCTAATTTTACAGTAGTTCTCCCTTATAGATTTCCATTATTTTCGTAGTGTTTGGTAGAGTTCAACATCTGCGTGTGGTACCAGCTACGAGGAGGTGAAGAAGTACCTAGCTCTGAAGACTCCAGCAAGCGTGATACAGAAGCCATTTTAATTACATAAGAAACGACTTTAAACTAAATGGATGGAAAAACTTATCATACCAAGATGTTACGAAGAGAATGTAGAGTTACAGGTTGACGTGAATGGTAAAAGATCTCCCGGGGCCCGTTAAATATGAGTGTCCCACAAGGGTCTATTCTTGGGCCTTTTCTCGTTCTCATCTATATAAATGATTTACCATATGTTATTCATAAAAACGAAGAGATACTATTATTTGCTGATTATACTTAATTGATTTTTAAAGTTAAACGTGATACAAAAATAAATGACGATGTAAATAATACTCTCTCTAGAGTGGAGCACTGTTTTAGTGTCAATAATTTGCTACTAAACCAGAAGAAGACAAAAATGTATTACATTTATGACTCCAAATGCAAGGCCGAGTAAATGTAAAGTGTTTAAAGATGAGGAAGAGTTAGACGTTGTTGAGTCAACGAAAATGAGTTCTGGGAATAATAATAGTTACCAAATTGCAGTGGGTTCCTCATAGTAATACTGTTGAATAAACTCAGCTCTGCAGTTTACGCTGTCTAGAAAATCAGATAATTAACTAACGTGAAGACAGCCCGGTTAGGTTAATTTGGCTATTTCCACGGTGTAACGTCTTATGGCATTCTACTGTGGGGAAGTGCGGCGGATACTAATACGATCTTTGTCCTCCAAAAACGAGCTAATCGAGCGGTAACCTAGGCGCAAAGAATACATAAGAATATTGTTCACTGAGATTAAAATACTAACAGTTACATCTCAATACATATTCGAAAACCTAATGAATGTGCAGAAAAATAGAAATGATTTTCGCAGGCATTTTTATGCACATAACTTAAATACTCGAAACTAACATAATCTAATTCTTCCAGCAACTACACTGTGAAGAATAAGTAAATCTTTTATGGGACTATGTATACGCTTTTACAACAAAATCCCAGTAAACGTTCAGAATATAACTATAAATAAATTTAAAAAGTAGTACAGTAATGTTTATGTGTTAAAGGTTATTATAACATAAATAAATTTATAAATGATAGTACAATCCGGTAATAAATTTATATTTATATGCATATTTGATTATTTAAAGATACTTCTCAGGTTGGAGGCGTCTTATATCCGAATCGGTAGTAGCGTCCTAGACAATTAATAAGCGAGTGTTACACTTCTAAATTGAATAAAGATATTTGAATTTGACAGGGGTATAAAAGTCGGTATGATAGTTCATAGTCTCTCCCTCTTACACCGGCCTATATTGCAGTTGCAGTGTGGAGGTAGCATGAGAGTAGAACGCCTTATAACTTTTTAAAATGCTAACTGACGCAGACGAGCAGTCAAGCCTCCTGATGGAAAGTGGTTACCGACGACGATAGATACCGACAAAACCAGAGGTACGGTCTACTTTCTGCGCTACTGCGAGACTTATAGTGATAAGTCTTGTTTGCCCAGTACATACGCCGGATACGGTGCTACCGTGTTCTGGTTTGAAGGGGAATACAGAAGCTGGCATCACGGTAGTACCACCCCAAATAGCCCTTTTATACTATATGGTATTATTGACTACCTCTCTACCCGCGAAACGCTGGTATATAGAAGCAAGCATCCTAATAATATCATAAACACGAGTTTTGTTGAAAAATGTTTGTTACGCTTTTACTTAAAAACTACTTGTAATAAATTTAAACTTAAAATTTATAACATAAGAGTTATTCTTGCATAATTTATAATTATTGATTTATGTTACATAATATTAGTCAATGTTTTTGTTGCAAACTGCAGTAAGAAATCTGTCACTTGAAAACTTTTTTGGCATTCGCCGCAAGAAGCACGGTTATGTTCATAATTCCATTTTTTATCACAACAAACGAGAGAACCCGGATCACGTCTTGTATTTTATTATTAATATTATAATATCCAAATCACATACAATGAATAATTCTAAACTAATTGTTTATCTTCTGAATGTGTTTCGTTTATGCAATTTACTTAAATAATTTGGAGCAATAAGCTGTGTACCCATTTATTTGAAATGTCACGTTTTGGCCAAATATTAGTATGATCCAAGTATGAAACTAATCAACGCCTTTGATATTGAAGTGTGACGTAAGTAAGATATTTAATAATATTGATAATGTTATTGTTGATTTAATATTCATTTTATTTAAACCAGGGTAAATTTTATGTTGGTCTTTATGTTTACGATACACTATAATTTTGCAGCCGTTCAAAGTTGAAATATGTCAACGACAAAGGTTAAGCTCTGTCACGTAAGCTTGTCAGGCAGCTTGTTTGGTGTTGTGTGTTGTTGTAAATTGTCATTTCAGTTAAAAAACATTAACTAAAAACAAATTAATAAATAAAGTCAACCAATTAAATTATAAGTGACCGTTTCTATAATAGTTTTAGCCAAAGTAATTTAAGGTTTACAAAATTAGGTATTTATGAGTCTGTTTCCGTTTCCCTTCCGGTTTTGGATTAAACGAACAAAGCATGTCAGTTTGTTTGAAATGCAGGAACTAAGTAAATAAAACCACCGGCAGTATAAAAACGTCATCGTTCATTGTACGTGCCTCGGGTCAAACAAGGCTGTTGAGACTTCTCGTCTTTCGAAGACTTGTTTTTTTTTTTTTAACATTTAGTTCTTATATTCAATTAATACCGTTTTTGTAGCAGTACTATTAAAACTTAATTGCATATTAGTATCTTCATTTTTCTTTTTTGTAAATGCTTATTTAAAGGCGTAGTAGGAATGTGACTACCCCACCGCTGACAGATCCGCAGTACAAGTGCAATTAGGCATTTGTCAATCCGCCCTCTCAGCGTGGCAACCATCTCCAACTGTTTTTAATGGACGCCATCTTGGCGTTCATTAAAAAGGCCTATGTTCAGCAATGGACTATTAAAGGCTGTTTATGACGATGAAGTGTTTATCATGATCGTTTTTTTTTGTTGATTAAAGCGATAAGACTTATAGAACGTTTCAATTCTGTCACCGTCATGATGACAGAGAATGTTACGAATTGTCTTCGTAGTATGCCACGGAACCTTTGAAACTGAAAGACCGCGGTGTTTATACACTAGGACTTTGCGGAAGAAATAAGCACCGTGGTACTTCCATTGTAATGTAATATGTATGTCTTCCTTGTACCTTCTGAAAGTGATAATTAAGGCCATTAAATGCATTTAAACAGAAAATTTCAATAAAGACTAACTTTTTTGTTTATATTTTAGGATTTTTAGAGGTTTTTTTTAACAATCACGTCGTTTTAAAATGATTTCTTTCTTTTTTTGCTAAACTACCATTCCTCAGTCTACGAATGCGTTTCACCGCAGTGTAATCTTGTTTTGAACACAATAATATTCCGCTAAAATCAAAGAATAAAGTGTTTACAGAAAAAAAAATGATTTTTAAAGGTATTTTTAAAGTTATACATCCTATTAATATTTTTGCACAATCCATTATATATAATTGAAAATTGTAATTTGCTGCACATGATGTAACATAGTACATGTTTTATCATCTATTTTATATAAATAAAATGACTGCCTCCTGTAGCCTAGTGGTATAGGCGTGTGGCTTAGAAACCGAGGTCGTGGGTTCGAATCCTGCGAGAACTCAACAAATTTTCATTGTTGTTTTTAGTTGGTTAGGCAGTTTGGCAGATCACCCAATTGTCTGAAAAGTAAGATGATCCATGCGTCGGATGGGCATGTTAAAGGTTGGTCCACCCACCAACCCGCATTGGACCAGCGTGGTGGGATACGGTCCAAAACCCCCTAATGGATAGGGATGTATTAGGGGAGGCCTATGTCCAGCAGTGGTCTATCACAGGCTGATGATGATGATGATGAAATTAAAACTATAGTGATCTCACATTAAATTCAGTTTCAGCTTTTTAACAGAATGTACTATATAGTTATTTTAAATAAAAGCATAGTGCATTACATCGTGATAGATATGACATATATTAGTTCTAAAAACTCTTAACTGATATAAGAACAATTCAATCAGGTATTTCCTCAACTTAATATATTTATTGCAACGAAATTACATGCATTTATTATTAAATTTACCTAAAGAAGCAATACAAGTTTAGTGTAAACTTAAGATATTTAAGCTCGGGAAAGTTGTGAAGTTCCAAGGCAAGTTTCTTTGACAATGTTTCAAAAGACTTCGAGACTATAACTTAAGCTTTAAAGATACTACTTTAAGGGTACCTACAATCAAGAGGTAGTTTAACGTAGAAAAAACCATTCTCCTTTATATACAAAGATTTTATAAATATTGTCTAGATTGAGATAACCGGCTTCATTATTTAGTAAGCGTATTTCTTATTATCTTATTCCTTTTTTTCTAAGGTAAGTAAGGTAAGGCTTAAACGTTAAAACACCTGGACAGGACAAACTGGTTCTTAATAAAATTTGTTAAAATGTCTTTCAAAAAGGTTTATAAAAACGTGAGGCATACTCTTGAGTGATGATTGTGGTAATATGTATTAGAAAAATATTTTGTTTTGATTTTAAGAATTTCAATTGTTTTTAAATATACGGCGAGTATGTTTTAAATGATAATACTAAGAATTATTATGTATAAATCATGATGTAGTAATAATAATAGTAATATTATTATTACTACATCATTATTTATTACTTCATTTGCTAGAGATTCATATCCGATTACTATTTTCAAGTATAACGCAAAAATTATTATTACAAATAGAATTATTTCTCATTATACAGATATAGATTATTATTATCTCTTTTTAGTTAATGTCATTAAGTAAAATGAAAAATTAGTTTATTTAAATGTATTGAGTCGAGTCGTCTTTTCTGAAAACAAGCTAAACCTTGCTTAATTTAAGTAACCTGGTAGTGCACAACACAAAAAGACTAATATAAAAAACAAAAAAAAATTGAAAAAACTTTTAGCAAGAGAATGACGTAATCTAATTTCTTATTTGACCCAGTTGGGAGTAATCAGTTACGTTGTGTTCATAACAAAAACTATTGCAATGATAACTCTATTAGCTTATCTAATTTAAACTCAGTACTCTAAAATTAGTAATATTATTTACGGCCATACTACACATAATCCAGTAAAAAGAATTTACCTGATTTAATCGCGTTTATTTACATGTTTAATAATGTTTCAAATCCCGAGTTTTCGGATACATTTTAGTGGTCGGCGTGGGACAGCCTGTCCCGTAACCGCTGAAAAGTGTTCGTAACAACGTTTAATTTTATATGTTTGTTTTAATTATGTGAGCTTTAATTTATTGCAAGACGAGCAGTTGGCATACCTTAACTGAAAGTGGTCACCGAAGCCCGAAAACAGTACCAGTGGTATCGCCAACGCGGTGCCTACCATGAGATATAGGATGTTACGTCTCGTTTACCCAGTAAATACACTGTCTATGGTGCATACCAAATAGTGTTTTCACACACCTATGCGGCTTAAATAGGCACCGCGATGCTACCGCCTCAAAAAGTCCCCTATAAAAAGGGACCTAGCACTGGTAAAAATTATTATGCTTCATTACTGGGAAGTACATTTTAGTTTGATCAAAATTTGTTTAAAAGAAGCATCAGAGTCATTATTATTATCAAATACAGCAAAACAAAGAAAATGAACTTCTAATAAACGTCATATACTTCAAAGATTTTGACCTTTTCTGTTTCAAATTGTATCTATTTTTGCTAACTAGGCTCTGTGTAACTTAAAAAAAAAAACAGCTGTTACAATATGATCCCTTATTTTATCTGTGATAATTTTTAAATGAAACTGCATTTAAGTTTCGCCACAGATATGGAGTTTGTTATTAAGAAAATTTTATAAAGTCTCGATAACTGAGCGCTGATCCCATAATATATCAACGTCAAAAAGTTTTGTTAATCTATATTTTTTTTTGTGCGCCTCCTAAACGAGATTTTAAAGTTTGTTATTTAGTTAGAACTGGATACTCGCACTTTCTTATCAACTATAAATAATAATATATGAAATGAACTCTTTAACGCATTGTAAAAGATTGACAAGAACTTCTTTGTCATTTATTCGCAAAATTTTTCTTTTCATATTATGTGTATAACTCAGTAAATAATATTATCAATTTGATGATTTGCTTAAATGTTTTTACATTTAAACTTTCAGCAATAATTAACAATATGTATTTTTGTTTGGTAATGGCGAAATTCATGTAAAAAGGTTTTTATTTACATCAATTTTACACATTATGATAGCAGTCAAGTTGTTAATATAGTACACAATATACTAAATATATACATTTTAAACAAGATTTATTCATCATCATCATCAGCTTGTGTTAGTCCACAGCTGGACATAGGCCTCCTCTAATACACGCCCTATCTATTGTGATTTTTTTAAAATAATTTTGCTAACAGTTACCGGCGTTTACGCGAATGGAAAAAATTATTTAAGTAAACGCTATACAGAGTTTGTTGTGTTTAATTTCGTTAACATTCTACCTATGCTTTTGATCCTTTGCAGGGTCAATGATCAAAGGTCAGTTGGAAGTATTGTTCATCCAGCCGTAAAAGTTTTATCCCGTCGCTGTCAATTGGTAATGTTAATTATTTATTCCATTTGTGCATACGGAGTTAACGGTAGTTGAATTCCAGCAGTAATTTTATACTCAGGCTAAAATAGGTGAATAATAGATTCTGAGTAAGCCGGTAACACCCAGCCGAATAAAGTTGACTCTATTAAAATTTAGATATATTAAAAAAAATGTATTTAAAAAAATTTAAATATTTATAATACATTAAGTAATTGCAGTATACCTTCAATAGATATTATTGAACTGATATTATAAATTAAACATTACCCATAAGAAAAAAAAAAACAATTATTGCAAACTTAATTTAAAAATATATAATAAGTTGAGTTCGTATGTCCTTTTATCACCATAACTAATGTATTCATTACAATCTGATATTGGATTAGTTTGTAATTTTAAGTACAAAGAATATACAAAACAGCTAATGTAATCGTTAATAAGCTACCTTTATTGATAAATAAAAATTATTGAGTTTGGTGTTATGTGTATTAATTGAATAAAGTGGGATATGCTTATTCGTATAGGCATTCATATGACTTATTGTTCGATCAGAAATCTTGTTACGTATTTGCAGATTGCATTTAATTTCCCTTGAGGGCGCCAGTTCGATATGTGTGGTTCTTTGCCATTCCAGCAGACGAGAACTCGTCTACTTATTAAATATTGAACAATCATAGAAGCTATTGCTATCTGAATTTAAACCTTCGGGAACTTAGTCTGTATTATAATATTTTTAAGTGTATGATATATTTTTTTAAAGACTAAAAATTACAGGACTATTTACATTAAATGTGAATAATAAATTAGTTGTGATATTTTAATACATATTTATTCTTAATGAACGATTAAGTGATGCATATTTATAATTTTTATCAAAAGATTAGAGCGTTTTTATTATTCTTTTGTTTCGCACTATTTTTATAACCAAAGATGTAAAACATAACTTAAAATAAAATTAAATCTTATTCAAATGCAATCTTCCATATATCTAGAAAGTTATAATATTTAAATATCCCCTTGAATTATAGTTTCTTTTTTAAGTTTTCGTAAAGTAACATAACGTTAACGTAAGTTGGTTAAACTGCTGCGTGGAATATAATTCAATGAAAGATTATAATCACGTTTAATTGATTTGTGAAATTATTTAACATGTCGTACGTATTAATATTGGCGATATATATATATATTTCCAGTGATAATAAAATTTTTTCTTAATCGAATGACTGAATTCGATTTCAATATATTTATAAACACTGTTTTGTTATTTGGTAATTAGTTGTGTAATTTTTTTTAAAGTGTGTATGAAATTAAATCATCATCATCGTCATCATCAGCCTGTGATAGTCCACTGCTGGTTATAGGCCTCCCCTAATAGACCCCTATCCATTGCGGTGTTATGGACCGTATCCCACCACGCTGGTCCAATGCGGGTTGGTGGATGGACCGACTTTATATGCCCATCCGACGCATGGCTCATCTTATTTTTCAGACAATTGGGTGATCGGCCCAATTGCCCTAACCAACTAGGAAACAACAATGAAAATTTGTTGAGTCCCCGTGGGATTCGAACCCACGACCTCCGATTTGTAAAGCACATGCCCTTACCACTAGGCTACGGAGGCAGTTAAAATTAAAACTGAATAAAGCTTTATTATTATTACTATTATTATATTTAAAAAACTCCTGATAATCGCAATATCTTAAGGTTGCTTATGATGTGACAATTTGAATTGAGTACAATAGAAAGTTTTATGTTTAATATAAAACATAATAATTAGATAAACAATTTTTTTTTTTAACTTTTAACCATTATATTCATAGGAATTGGAACGAAATGCCGTGATGATAAGCATTATTAATTTATTTAAACGAAACAACCACCATTTGTTATTGAACTTGACCGACGACATCCAGGACAAAAGATCC
This sequence comes from Lamproptera curius, assembly GCA_029286875.1. Taxonomy (NCBI): domain Eukaryota; kingdom Metazoa; phylum Arthropoda; class Insecta; order Lepidoptera; family Papilionidae; genus Lamproptera; species Lamproptera curius. The sequence continues at coordinate 57,565 of JAGSMT010000415.1, read as the reverse complement.
TTTGTGTTAATCTGACAGGGAAGCCCCATTGTCTACGTAACTGCTTGATGTTTTATTACTGAAGTATTCGATAAAATTACGGACAATCGTGTATAGAGGTAAATTGCACAAAAGGTCCGCTTTACAAAATAGCTCATTGTTGTGCCATGGCCGGTTTTTGACACTTTTTATTTATCGATTTATAAAATTTGTGAGTTCTATTTACTTTTTCAGTTTAATGATTTTCTATATGTTTTATAATTTGTATAAAGAGTTTTTTATATTTTTTACGAGTATATGCTTCTTTTACAAAGTAAATGCTGTAAGCAAAGTTATTTCGTCTCCATTTAAATTATTGTTGTAGGTTACGATGTCGTCAAGAGGTTCGTTTTCATAAATTTTGTTTTCTCCGGATGGTTTCGTGTAATATTTTTTTTTTATTTAAGTGAATGTAACAGTGCTCATTAAAGTATTTAGCTTAAAAAAGAATATTAAAACTTTTTTATTATTTTCTTATACGATACAATTAAACCATACAAATTTTAGCACAGACTTGTTTATATTGAAGCAAATATCCGTGATGGTCGCTATCGGAATAATATTGCTTTCCAGAATGACTTCCGCTGCAGTGAAGTAGGAAATTGTTCTCATTATAATGCACTGCGGTATCATAGTAATGGAAACTTATTATGGGCTACTTGGTAGCTCAATGAATAATAACAAAATTAATGTGATCCTATTTTTTAATTGAAACGAAGAAATATTTATTCATCTTTACTTTATGACTTTAATATGTATTAAATACATTTATTTTTCATAAATTTACAAATAGTTAAAACGATATACGAGAATTATCAAAGAGCATCGTATAATATAAACGGAAAGGTGAAATGATTCGCAAGAGTGATTTACATCGCGAAACGTTCAATCGTACATTTTCCGATATCGCTGCTGAATATTAAAATTAAAATTTAAATAAACGAAGCGATCCTCTGTAATGGAGATGTTAACATTCAGTTTAAAGGTATCATTAAGTTGTATTTTGTATTTGTATGTTGTTGTATTGCATAATAATGTTTGACATGAATATTTACCTATTAGTGAAAGCCCTGTTTTGTATATACATTTATTAGAAATTTTGCTTTGACATTTCATGCCATTATACAATGATACTACATTATGTTCATCGCTATTGCGTCATATATGTCGCAACTCGAATATGGATGGTTATAACTGTTTGTAGTAACTATATATCAATTTATTTTTAATAACATCGTCTGTCTTATTTAAACATATAACGATTTATTTTATTTGATGGATGTTTTGCAAACGATATGCAAGTATTTTATATACTATGAGCAATATTCTCAATAAATTATTGGTATTTTTAATAAGCAGCTATAAAATTAAAATATTAGATTTTTCTCAAATATTAGTAAAATCACAGTATAAAACTTATCAATATATTTGATATTGTGTAATATAAAAATGAGATATAAGTAAGATATATTAAAATTATGATAATATAATTATTGATTTTAAAATATATTTTAATTAGAGCGGAGTAAATTTAAGGTTTGTCTATACGTTCACGGAAGACTATAACGGTACGTTTAATTGTATTTTTGAATGTGTATTATTATCATAAACTTCAATGATATTCTTCTCTCATTATTTATACTAAGTGCTTATGGTATAAAATAATTATTTCAATTATAAACTCCAATTAGCATTTATAAATAGATTACATGCAATGTCAACGGTAAAGCTCCTGTCACGTGAACGCTAATTGTAATTTCGGGAAACAACATTAACTGAAAACCAAAACATTGAATGGAGTCAACTGATGCATATTGCATTCAAGCTTTAAAATAAGAAAAATAATATATTCTGTGCGTTACTTGTACTTAAATACAAATTACCATGCGCAATTAAGCTAGAACTCCCTCATTAATACGCGATGTATACCAGGACCAGCTCATAATCGAATCAGAATCAAAATACGTAACACCTAGTCTGAACCAAGCTCGAAGACTAATATAATTGAATAAAACTTTTGTGAGATAGATACGGAATTTTTTATTTATTTATTGTGCATATACGTGCCGTCATTATTATTGTTATATGAACATAATTTAATTAAACTATTCGACAAGCTTATTATATTTATTTACACCAAGGAAAAATATAAAATAAGCTCTTGCTTATCTGACTGATGAAAATGTACTGATCGTAAAAAGTTTAAGTTCGTTCTCATCGGTCTGCCTTCCTGACAAAATTAATTCAAGGAAAAATATTTTTTTTGGAAAAACTTATGAAATAGCTTCGAAACTTTGAAAACACATTTCTGAAAGTGAACTATTATTTTATCCAAACCGCAAAAAAAATATAAAAATATCTTTTATGACTTATAGATATTTCGCCTTAGTATTCTCTCACGCTTTATTTTAGTAAAGCGCAAAGACAAAACGTACATAAATTGCAAAGTGCTTAAGATTTCACAGTAATCCAATATCAGATTATTGTCAGTAAGTAGTGGCCATAAGGGCACACGACTTCAACTAATAATATCTCTTTTTAAATTAAGTATATTTTTCTTACTTTTTATTTATTTGTCTTCTTGTAACTCTACACTTCTCGCATCTACGCGATGCTCCCATCTCTGTAACCCGTCTAAATAGTACTTGGCGTTTTCTCTGCAAAATAACTGTTCACAAAGGTCATTTAGCGAAAATCTTTGTCCTCCGAGCCCAGTTTTTAAATGAGGGAACAAAGAAGTCGCTTGGGGCCAGATCTAGTGAGTAAGGCGGATGGTCAAGCAGTTGAAATCGTAACTCGTGGATTTTGCCATGGCAACCACTGAGGTGTGAACCTCTGCTAAACTCTCTCACTTTAATTCGGCGGTCCATTGCGGTGCGTTATTTATATGTCTTTTCGAACACTTTTCTGCGGTCATGGTTATGGGACAGACTGTACCGCGCTGAGCGCCAAAAAGTGTTCGAAAACTCAAATTTCGAGTTTATTAATCATATGTAAAATACGTTTCAATTCTTTTAATTTTTGAAGATTGAAAGTAATAAGAATAAAAACGAAGAAAAAGAATTTTAAATGCAAAGAAAACTGTTGACATTGCGACTCAACAAACTAAGTCTAACGTTTTGAACTTTTGTTTTATGTTTTAAGATGCAATCGTACTTTCAAACGGATATTTTAATTAACTTAGATACATTAACTAAAACTGAGTCGGTAAAATGAAAATTTATAAAATTTGATAAACTGCATAATTATAGAACTTTAGCTTCTATAAATTAATAAAAATATGAGATGCATAGATTGGCATTGATTTTATGTCAATCTTTATATGGATGTTAAATTTTCTTTAATTAATATTGCAGTTGGTTTATTAACAAGGTGGTTATTGCTTTGATAATAAGTTTTTCTTCTACCAATACAGTACACGCTTGTTTCAATTTATTTCAGTGGAATATTATTAAGTGTCATTCAATTTAAAGGTACTGTGGCTTACTACGTATACAAGTCGTAACATCCTATGTCATGATGGCGGCGAGAGAATATATACGTTCTATAAGTGTCATCGCTTTAATTGATTTTTAATATGAACAGATCATGATAAACACTTAGTAAACACAAATTACAGATACTAGTCTGCAATCAATAGTTTGTATATTGCTACAAAAATATTTTTATTGAATAAAAGAACAAAATGTTAAATAACAATTGTAGTCAGCCTTGTTTGACCCGAGGCACGTACAATGAACGAAGGCTCTATTTGCTTAGTTTCTGGCAAACAAACCGGCAAGCACATGGCATGCAACTTGGTTCGTTTAATCCAAAAAAGAACGGAACAGATACAGGTCCATAAATACCTACTTTTGAAACGTATTAATTAGGCTAAAACAAAGTCAGTAATAATATCTTTAGTTGACTTCATTTATTAATTTGTTACTAGTTAATGGTATTTTACTGAAATGACAATTTACGTGAAGAGTTTACAAGACAGAGGACAACCGTTGACATTGATATATTACAACTGTGTCACGCACTGCATATAATTTTCGAGTAAAATACAATATTTTGACGATCGGCTGCAAAGTTATAGTGCTTCGTAAATATACAGACCTACTTACAATTTACCCTGGTTTAAACTAAGTAATATTAAATCAACAACAGTAATATCAATATCATAAAAAATCATACTTATGTGACACTTCTATAAAAAACACTTCAATATCAAAGTCGGTGATTAGTTTCATACTTGGATCATACTAATATTTGGGCAAAACTGACATTTCAATTATATGGGTACACAGCTAATTACCCCCAATTATTTATCAAATTGCTTCTACGATATTTATTCAGAAGATAAACAATTAGTTTACAAATACGCATTGTATGTGAATCGGATGCAAAAGCTTAATTTAAATAGTAAAATACAAACCCTGTCTCGGGTTCTCTCCTTCGTTGTAATAAAAAAATTGGAATCACAAATGTAACCGTGCTTTTTGCGGAAAAATTCCAGAAAAAGCTTTCTATTAACAAATTTCATATGTAAGAAAAATATTCGACCCTTATTTTTAGTATTAATTTATTAAAATTGTAAATCATTTATTTATAGTCAATTAGTTATTCTTACATATTTATCATATAATTTATGAGTTAAAATTTTTTTTAACTCGTACTGTGCACAAAAATGTGTATAAAATCGTAAAGAAAATTATTATAAATAATCTCTCGCGTCCATGACATTATTAGGATGTTAGCTTGTATTCGCTAGCGTTTCGCGGATAGAGCGGATACCAATAACACCAAACAATTAAAATGGGGGCATTAGATTCATTATATGTCGCACAGTAGAGCATCGCATAGGCCATACCCCTGGTTTTGTCGATATCTATCGTCGTCAGTGACCACTTTCCACCAGGTGACTTGAGTGCTCGTCTTCCTTCGCCAGCAAATTAAAAAAATAATATATCTTTCTACTCTCACGCTCCCGTTCCTGCACGCTCTGCAATGCAGGAGAGACTACGAATTACCGACTTTGATACCCCTGCAACTCTACATTCTCTTCGTAACATCTTGGCCAGACGTATCATAAATATCTTTTGCTGACTCCATCCATTGAGTTTAGAGTCGTTTTCCATGTAACTAAATTGGCTTCTGTATCAGGCTTTTTTTTTTTACCGTGGAAATGCCTGCACTTACCGTCCGGCAAAGACAGGTTATGTCGGACTCGCACCGACTAAAAACCACCACGATTGTTCCTTCCTGACGCCTTTAGGGTGGGGTCACAGGAACGTTCTGCACTCATCTGCAACCCCACCGGCGTTGGCCGCCGAAGCAGCCCCATCTCGGCCTTGACGGCCATCTGCCTCCCTCTGGGCGCGTCGGAACTTGCACGCCTTCGTCTCGGCCCCTGTAGTTAGGTAACGAACTCCCCAGGTCTGTTACTCGAGAGACCATAGAGACCAGGAGTTCCCAGTCCACACAGGGACGATACTCCCAGCCCCCAGCGGCGGCGCGATGTTAAGCTCCGCGCATAGCTCCATTTCGGCCGCAGAAGGAGGAGATCGACGACACCATGCCGAATGTCCCTCCTCCCACGGCCCTCCACACCGCATCAGCGGTGCAGGCCCTCCCAGTCACGGAGGATAGGGAGGCGGCCTACAGGAATACCGACACTCCTCTTCCCCGCGACTCCACCCTGGTTGCCGAAGGACAGGAAGGGCGGCACGTCTACCTCCTGCAAGCCCGTCCCTCGCACCCTCTAAGGCGCATCCAAAGCAGGGCATTGTGCCGCTTGGGCAACCTCCTCACCAGCCGGCCTTGCACCTCAGGCCAGCCGGATTCTCTTAAGCTTCCCGCGGCTGACCCAAGCCGCAGGTACTGAAACCCCACCGCTACGACAAAGCGAGAACCTGTTCAGGGGTTCTGTATCAGGCTTGCCCGGAACCTCCATGATCAGTCTTAACCTCGCGTCAGCCACGTCTTAGTCTTTTCAGGCTGGTACCACCAGCAGAACTCTACCAGTCATTACGAAAATAATAGAAATCTATAAGGGAGAACTACTGAAAAATAGAATCCTTGAATGTTATTCGTATTTAGTCTTTAATTTCATTTTTGTAGATAATATTATTAGCACAGGAGAAAGTCTTTAGATTAGTTACAGCGGCTCGAATTTGGTGGTAATCATAAAAGGCTTAAATTTTTTTTTAAGTTAAGTAGTAATTTATATTCAGTTACTTCATGAATATTTGTAATAAGCTTGGTATAAATATAATCACGTATAATACGTGTCTCGATATAATTTTTAAAAATATTCCATCCCTAAAGGCTTACAATATGTAGAGTTCTAAGTAAATTTTTCATTTGCGTCATAAGCTTTTGCATCTCCTCATAAAATTAATCGTTATAAATATTAATATAAAAAATAAGACGGACGACCTCATTAAAACTAAATTGATATATAGTTACTGCAAACAGTTATTAGTATCCATATGCGGGGTTTGACCTATTTGACTCAATAGCAATGACCAAAATGTTATATCATTGTATAATTCCATAAAATCATCAATAAAGTTTCAAATGTAGGATTTAATAAATACAAGGCCTACATTAATCTTTAAATATTCATGTCAAACATTATTCTTCAATGCAAAAACATACAAATAAAAAATACTGCTTAATGATACCTTAAACCTTAACGTTAATATCTCCTTTAAACGAAGCGGTCCTGCGTCCGCTTCGTTTATTAAAATATTTAATTTTAATATTCAACAGCGATATCGGGAAATGAACGCTGTGAGCGTTTCGCAATGTAAATCATTCTTAATCATTTACCTTTCCGTTTATATTAAACGGTGGTCTTTGATAATTCTAGTTATATCGTTTATAACTTCTTGTGCGTTTATACTGAAATAAAGAATTTGCCACGTATTTAAATTATGAACCAAAAATTATATTAACATAACACTACATTTAATAGGATCAAATGTAGTTTGTTTTCATTCAACGTGCTGCTAAGTAGTCTATAACAATATTTCATTAGCTCTGCGGTATCACAGAGCGTTATAATAAGAATGATTTCCTGCTTCACTGTACGGAAGTCATTATTGAAAGCGATATTATTCCAATAGCTGCCATTACGGATATTTGCTTTAATAGAAAAAGTCTGTGCTAAAAATCGTATGGTTTGACTTCATCTTATTAAAAGTTATAAAAAAGTATTGATTTTCTTATTTTAGCTAAATACCTAAATGAGCAATATTACATGTATATAGATGAAAAAATGTATTTTATACGAAACCATTGGAAAAACATAATTTATGAGAATCAACGAATCGCTTGAAGACATCGTAACCTAAAATAATTGTAAAAGGAGCATTAACCTGTAAATCACTTAAGAAACTCTATGTACAAAACATAAAAAATCAATAAACTGAAAAATAATTAACTGGAAATATAAAAAGAACGGTAAATAAAAAGTGTCAAAAACCGGTCGTGGCACAACAATGAGCTATTTTGAAAAACGGGACCTTTTGTGCCATTGACCTCTTTACACGATTGTTCGTAATTTTATTGAGTATTTCAGTAATAAATCATTAAGCAGATCACGTAGACAATAGGGCTTACTGTCGGATTAGACAAAGGATTCTTTGTCCAGGACGTCGTCGGTCAAGTTCAATGACAAATAAGGGGTATTTTACTCTTAATAAATTAAAAATATTTACCATCACGCCAGTTTGTCTCATTATAGTGTTTTAAACACATTCTATCATACTCTATACAAATTGTCACATCAAAAGCTACCTTAAAAATCATGATTATCATGTTTTATTAATTCATTGATATCAGAATGTAGTCATTCAATTAAAAAATATGTGGTGTCGTTAGTTACTTTCTTTTAATAAATTGAAACTGTTTATCGTCACGCCATTTTAGTTCGATTTCCATAGAAAATTACTGGTTAAAGTAACAAAAAAATGCTTGTCAAATTATTGTATATCTTTATAAAACGATATATTTTACTGAATACAAATTGTCACAGCAAAAGACCACCTTTAAATACATAGTTATTAAATTTGACTTCAGTCACTACAGGTCTACTTTGTAAGAAGTTAACACTTTCAATGCTTTAAAGCAAAGAGAAGCTTTCAATGCTTTAAACATTTACCACCTCTTTGAAATTTGCCAAGTGGTTCAAGCTATGCATGCGCGTAACATGATAAAATATCCCTGCGTCCCGTGTGTGGAGTAAAAGAACATAACTCAATTAACTTCTTACTATTTTTCGAAAACCGTACTTTTTATGATATTGGAGTGGTTGAAACAAGTATAGATATATTTTTACTTTTTACTTTCAAAACAAACAGAAAATACTGTTTCTTATAAAGAGATACTTTGGATTAGAAAAAAATACTTTTATTATGTAACTTGCAGTGCATCCACGGCTATGTCGGTGTTATTTTCAGATTTTTGCAAATAAATTTTAAGGACTGCTTACTGAGTAGGAGTGTATGTTATTGTAATACTTTTCGTTTCAATTACAAGTTGGCTAAGACTTTAATTGCTTGGGTCAGTATATTATGTGACTTATTTTAAAACGTACTTAACCCAGTGACTACTTAAAAGGGATAACTGTTAAATATTTAACAATTTTTTCCGCAGTTAGGAATTTCTTGTTTTATTATGAAAGAACATTTGATCATTTTGATGGTTAATTTTATCTAATCTAACTATACAAAAAATAACCTATGATAAATTGTAAGTGTATCATAAATTAATTTTTAAAGGTTTACTGCTTGGATTCTTTTAGGACGAGATTTAAAGTCTAGGATGTGCTAGATTTTGGACATGGCCCCGAGACAGAGTTCTCGCTTTGTCATGCGGTGGGGCTCAGTACCTGCGGCTTGGGTCAGCCGCAGGGGAAGCTAAGAAGGAACCTGGCCGGCCTGAGGTGTAAGGCCGGCCGTGGAGGCTGCTCAAGCAGGCTGAACAAGCCCGCTTTGGATGCCTGCTTAGAGAAGTGCGAGGACAGGTTGCAGGAGGTAGACGTGCCGCCTTCTATTCCTCGCAACCAGGGTGGAGTCGCGGGGAAGAGGTGTCGGTATGCCGTGGCTGCTCTCTATCCTCCGCGACTCAGCGAGCCACACCGCTGATGCGGTGTGGAGGGAGCCGTGGGAGGAGGGACATTCGGCGATGGTGTCGTCGATCTCTCCTCCTTCTGCGGCCGAAATGGAGGTAGCAGCGGAGCTTAACATCGGAGCTGCCGCTGGGGGCTGGGAGTTTGGTCCATGCGTGGTCAGGGAACTCCTGGCCCATGGTCCTGAGTAACAGACTCGGGGAGTCTGTTACCTAAGTGCAGGGGCGAGACGAAGGCGTGCTAGTTCCGACGCGCCCAGAGGGAGGCAGATGGCCGTAGGGCCGAGATGGGGCTGCTTCGGCGGCCAGCGCTGGTGGGGTTGCAGATGAGTGGAAGCACGTTCCTGTGACCCCAACCTAAAGGCGTCAGGAAGGACCAACGTGGTGGTTTGAGTCGTGCGAGTCCGACATAACCGTCTTTGCCCCGCGAGGACGGGTATGCGTAGCATTTCTCACGGCAAAAAAAGGTTTTGGACATGGAGGTTCTCTCAAAGATAGCTAAGGAATGGGTACAAAACAATTGCATATAGGCCTTGTAGGCAGTTAATTTATCCCGCCGAGTGACCAGAATTGCGGTAGCCTACATACGCTTAAGATTCATTAAGCGTACCATCATCATCATCATCATCATCATCAGCCTTAAATAGTCCACTGCTGGACATAGGCCTCCCTAATAAACCCCTATCCATTGGGGTTTTGGACCTATCCCAACCACGCACGAATAGATATAAAATATATTTCATTTTCAAATCTGTTTTACATCATCTTATGTTCATTGGTTATGAAAAAAAAACTGCGAAACAAAAGAATAATAAAAACGGTCTATTCATTCAATTCTCTAAGCTTAGACTTTAAAATGTAATTGAATTTTTTAACAACCTTCAAACCAAAAAGTCCTTTTTTGTAGGATAGAATGTTTTATGAAAATTACGATGAATTTGAAAATTAAAAGCTTTTATGATTGTTCAATATTCAACAGGTAGAAGAGTTCTCGGCTGCTGGAATGGCTAAGAACCTCATATATGATGATGAACATGATGCCTTCAAGGGAAATTAAATGCAATCTGCAATTACGTAACAAGATTTCTGGTCAAACAATAAGTCATATCCTGTACGAATAAGCATATCCTAAGCGATTCAATAAAATACACATCACACCAAAGTCAATATTATTTTATTCACTAATAAATACAAGGTATTTTATAATCGATTACATTAACTGTTTTGTATGTTCCAGTCACAGAAATTTTACGAAATTTTTGTAAATAACTCAAATTTTTATTTAATTTTGCCGGATGACCTTTGATCATCAACCCTGCAAAGGATCAAATACGTCAGTAATATTATTAACAAAATTAAACACAACAACATTTAAAACAACCGTAAAGTGTTTACTTAAATTATTTTAACCATTAGCGTAAATGCCGGAAACAATTATCGCTATAAAATTATTTTAGTAATAAATATTGTTTTATATATATATATAGAAAATTCTGATCTAGTAAATAATGTATAGTAACATCATAAGGTAAAAGTTATGTTACTTATTGCAAAAATTTAAATATCAAAACATTTAAGCAAATCATCAAATCGAAAATTTCATTTCCTAAATATGATACATATAATATGCAAAGCAAAATTGAGCAGATAAATTACAAAGATGTACTTGTCGATATTTATAATTCTTCGAAGAGTTTGTTTCTTATATTTTTATTTGTAATTGATAAGAAAATGTGAGTTTCCAGATCTAACTAAATAATAAAATTAAAAACTCGTTTAGGGGACGCACACAATAAAATTTATGCTGAACAAAACTTTGACGTTGATATATTATGAGATCAGCGCTGAGTTTTCAAGATTTAAAATTTTCTTGATAACAAACTCCATCAAACTGTGGCAAAACTTGATGGGAATTTCATTTTAAAAGTATCAAATGAGAGATCTCTTTGTATTTGTTATATTTTTTAAATTACACAGAGCTTAGTTCAAAAAATAAATATGATTTGACAGAAAGGGCGAAAATCTTTGAAGTATTTGACGTTTATTGGAAACATAAATTCGTTTTTATTGTTATAAAAACATATAAACAAATTTCGAGCAAACTATAATAAAGTGTCCAGCAATTAATTAACAACGGTTTTCTCAAACGATTTTAACATCATCATCATCAGCCTGTGATAGTCCACTGCTGGACATAGGCCTCCCCTAATACACCCCTATCCATTAAAGGGTTTTTGGACCGTATCCCACCACGCTGGTCCAATGCGGGTTGGCGGGTGGACCGACTTTTACATGCCCTACGACGCGTGGATCATTTACTTTTCAGACAATTGGGTGATCGCCCAAATTGCCCTAACCAACTAGGAAACAACAATGAAAATTTGTTGAGTCCCGCAGGATTCGAACCCACGACCTACGCCTCTACGGTTTCTAAGCCACGCCTATACCACTGGGCTACGGAGGCAGTTCATTTTTTCAAATTTTAACATATAAATAATTTTTAGAAGTGCTAGGTTCCTTTTTACAGGGGACCTTTTGGGCGGTAGCATCACTGAGCCTACTTATGCCGCAAAGTGGTAGAGTGAAAAACTATCGTGTTTCGATTTGGTGGACACACAGGCAGCGTATTTACTGGTAAACGAGACGTAACATCCTACGCCTCTTAGTAGGCAGCGCGTTGGCGATACCCCTGGTAACTGCTATTTTACGTCGTATTTGGGCGTCGGTGACCACTTGACATCAGGTGCTGCGGGTCGCCTGTCTTTATTAACAATAATAATAATAATAAAACCTTGGTCAGTCTTGACCATAAAATTAAAAATAACTTAAAGGACCTTATCAAATTTTATTGCTTTTACTTACGTATTAAATTACACGTCGTTTCGAACACTTTTCACAAGAAGACGAGCCAAGACGGCTTCAGTTAAAAGCAGTTAGGCATAATTGCCACGCTGAGCAGGCCGATTGGCAATTGTTCTGCTGACGGCGGTGGGGTAATAACATCCCATCTATGCCGACAAATAAGCACTGACAAAAAATATGAATACTACAGACACTAATCTGTAATTAAAGTCAAAATAGTATTAATTGAATAGAAGCACGAAATTAAAAAAATGTAGTCTTAGAAAGACGAGAAGCCTCGACAGCCTCGTTTGACCCGAGGCACGTACAATGAACAAAGACGTTTTATTCTTCCGGTGGCTTTATTTACTTAGAAACTGGCAAACGACCCGGCATGCAGTAAGTTTGTTTAATCCATATTAAAACATATTGCTTCGTTTAAAACTTATTATTAAAAGTCTACTAGCAAACGCACTGGGTCATTGAGGTTTAGATAGTATTGTAAATTTTGCGTACACTTGTCTTCCGGGTTCACTCTGTTTTCCGGGTTTGATGTAACTAAGAACGATAAGTATTTTAAATTCCTTAAACCAAATATTCACAACCTTTTTACCACCACTAAATGACGAAGCTTTAAAAATTAACATGAAATGTACTCATGCACAATGCATTAATGTAACGTAATTTGCTGTTCTTGTTTAAGGCAATACAATCCGGATATTATAATAGGACCGTAATTTTAACGAGTCACTTTTAGTAAGCTTAATTTATTCTTCGGTACAATTTAATTTGAACAATAGTTATTTATTTGAAAACAAATATTAAATATCATTATTCAGTATAGAAGTTTAGACTTGCTTATTGATTGTCAAACACACGGTTCGGAAAAGGACGCTTCAGACCCGAGAAGAACCGGCGAAAGAAACTCAGCGGGCTATTTTTTATGTCAACTTTTAAAAATAACAAACAATTTGATAATTCGGCATTACATATTATGCAATTTTGAAACAAGGCCTGGAGCGAGCATTCCATTACCAGGCTGTGTTATCATTTAAAAAATTCATTAATATCGTAATAATCTTTAACACATAAACGTTTCTTGACTACCTTTTTAAATTTATTAATAGTTAAATTCTAAACGTTTACTGGGATTTTGTTGTAAAAACGTATATATTGTCCTATAAATGACTTACTTTTTCTTCGCAGTCTTGTTGCTGGAAGAATTAAGTTATGTTTGTTCCTTGTATCTGTCATGTGCATCGCAATGTCTTAGGAAATCATGTCTATTTTTTTGCACATACATTAAATTTTCAAATATGTATTGAGAACTAACGGTCATTATTTTCATTTCTGTGATTAACTTTCTTAATGATTCTTTGGGGCCTAGGTTACTGCACGAATTGCACGTTTTTGGAGGACAAAGATCGCATTAGTATTAGCCGCATTTCCCCACAGTAGAATGCCAAAGGACATAATACTATGAAAATAGCTGAAATACACTAAACGAGCTGTCTCCACATTAGTTAATAATCTAATTCTTTTCACTGCATAAGCTGCAGAGCTTAGTTTACTTGCTAGCCTATTAATATGGGAGCCCCATTGTAGTTTTGCATCTACAGTTATTGCTAGAAATATAGTTGATTCAACTACGTCTAACGCCTCCCCATTCATAACCACTTCAAATTTACCATGCTTTACATTAGCAGTCATGAATCTAATACATTTTATTTTCTTTTGGTTTAATAGCAAGTTACTAACACTTAATTAATTCGCTACTCTAGAGAGAGTATTATTTACATCGTCATTTATTAACGTATGTCGTTTAATATTAAAAATTAAGGAGGTATCATCTGCAAATAATACAATCTCTTCGCTATTATTTATCAGACATGGTAAGTCGTTTATATAAATGAGGAAGAGAAAAAGGCCCAAGAATGGATCCTTGTAGAGCCCCATATTTACCGGGGCATTTCCGTCAACCCTCTGAATTCGATGGCTCAGGTACGAAGACAGAAGGAATACCGCACTCAAGTGCGGTATTTCTTTTACCATAGTGACGTAATTTCCTGACCAGAGTCTCATGGTGTACACAATCAAAAGCCTTTTTTAAGATCAAAGAAAATGCCTAAAGCGTCACAGAAAATATCCCAAGCCTCAAAAATGCTTTTGACTAGCCTGATGCCTGCGTCAGTTGTTGAGCGACCCCTAGTGAATCCATACTGCTTGTTATTTAAATGACAATTACGATTAAAATGTTTAAGCAACTGATTTAGTAAGAGTTTTTCAAATATTTTTTTTAATTGTATTTTTGTCTGATATTTTATTTAATTTAAAAGACGCAAGCTCAGAACTTAATTTTTTAATAATTGACTTGTTTAAAGGTTGACAGTTTGCAATATTATCTAAACATGTAGCAGAAGGCTCAGTTATTCTAGTAGGTTCAAGAAATTAATTGATAACTTAATGTTGTATGGTTGTATGAACTTAACAATGATCTGAATGTAATTGTGGTTGTAGAATTATCTAATAGATTAATAATGAAGTCACCACAAATTATAATATACTTATTAGATTCAGATAGCTTTAATAATATTTCTTTTAACACAACTTCAAAAGGTTCATATAACGAAGTAGGAGGTCTGTATACGCATACAACAATGTAATGATCCAGCTCTGCACAGGCTCTTTCAAAAGTCCGTTCAATAGAGAGGATCACAACATCTTTACGATTTTTATATTTTAAAGTATTATTAATAAATATTAAAGAGCCACAACGTATAGCTTTATTTCTACTGAACAGGCTAGCAACCTGGTGACATCCAAAATCAGGCATAAATTGATGTTCTTGAAGCCAGGTCTCAGTTATACATAAAATATCTATTTTAAAACTATTTAAGAATAGCTTAACTTCATGTTGTTTAATGGCAATACCCGGTATATTTTGATGTACCAGGCTTATACAATTATCATCATCATCAGCCTTTGATATTCCACTGCTGGACACAGGCCTCCCCTAATACACCCCTATCCATTAGGGGGTTTTGCACCGTATCCCACCACGCTGGTCCAATGCGGGTTGATGGGTGGACCGACTTTTTACATGCCCATCCGACGCATGGAACATCTTAATTTTCAGACAATTGGGTGATCGGCCCAAATTGTCCTAACCAACTAGATAACAACAATGAAAATTTGTTGAGTCCCCGCAGGATTCGGACCCACGACCTCCAGTTTTTAAAGCAAATGCCTATAACACTAGGCTACGGAGTCAGTTATACAATAGTTGCTATTATTAAAAATTACATTACTTATTTGTGAAAAATTTTGATTCAATGTGCAAGAGATTTCCTCCGTTGTCTTAAGTTTTAATTTAATTTACTTGGAACGGATTTACAATTGTTAAGCTTATATATATATTTATTTTTCTGTGGCAACTCTTTAAGGTAGGGAAATGTGAACAGTATTACCTTTTTTACATTAAGTTTATTTAGGTTAAACTTATTTAGTTTAATTAGGCCCACGCGGGTGTAGTGTGTGTGCTCGCAAGCGAGAGCGAATTACGGGTGTGTCTGCTGATGCCCTTACTTGTGCGGTGTATAAGATCGGTAGGCTAAACCTACGTTATGTCCAGATCGAAGAGAACGTATCGTTGCGTGTTTGCGCTTAAAGGTAAATGATATTTTTAAATCTCTCAGTTTCGTTAGTTATCGCTAGTCAACTATACAGTTCTGTTCAATATTTTATACTTCTTTCAAACAGTTCTTAAGAAAAAAAATAGAAAATTGAGTGGCATAAGGCAGTTATTCTCTGTTATTATTAAAAATTTGTACAATCGTTGTATTTAAGTATTCCAATATCTGCAATTAAGTACTTAATCTTTTTTTAACAACAGTACAAATTCATTGTTTTAAATGGAAATGGAAATATTCAGAGCGATTATGCGACGGAACTATGCAAAGCCCTGGCTTAAGGCCAAAATGGAATTCAAATGGACAGTTTTTTTTTATTACACTTTATAAATTTTCGCTTATTATGAATTTAGGTGTTGCAAAACCTTAAAGAAATTGAAATTATTTTTAAGCTGGTAGTAAACTTTTAAATTTTTTTCACATTCATGCCTAAGGTTGCTTACCCACGAGTTATAATTTAAAAGAAAACGCTAAAAATTAATATTATTCTAATCTACGATAATTTATATATTGATTTATCGAAAGAACAAAATAAATACAACATGAAGCTGCATTTGCGGTTAATTAGTATTTTAATAAATTACATGTTGAAATCAATAAAACATATTAACAACATTTTCTAACAAACTATTTTGTCACTGTCACCAATCGTCTTGTGTTATAATTAAATAACACAGCATGTTTAAGCGAGGATCAGCTTCATCTAACTCCCCTAATCTGACTGTCAGACCCAGAGACCCGGATTATACTAACTATTCACGGCTTATAGAACACCGATACGAAAACTTGGAAAGATAACAAACTATAGGCATGCTTATGAAACTATAAGCCAAGGAAATGTTAAAAATGTAATATTAAAATTTTCAGTAAATTTTGTTTAAATTGAAAGAAGGATAAATAATTAAGATAGATATAATTTTCAAACCTGTTTTACATCATATTATGTTCATTGGAGTGTGAAGCAAAAGAATAATAAAAATTGTTATTTCGTTCAGTCTTCAAAGCTTAAAGTTTAAAATGGCAAATATTTGTTTACAGCTATCCGTCTTTTAAATCAAAGCCAATTTTTTTTGGTAGAATAGAATGTCCATACAGCAAGAGAAATAACTATAAGGCTACCTGCCTCCTGATGAATTAAAAAAAAAATATAAAACATTATATCTACACAAAAAATGTATTTTATGCGTCTAATTAGCTATTTTATAAACCTGTTGAATACGTCATTGCATGGATGCATAATTGATGTCATTAATTTTAAAATCTTTAAATGAAATGCTAGTTTCTTTGCTGTGTAATGGTTTATTTAATTTTAAGTATTTAAGAAGTTAATTTAAGAATTTAAGAATTGAATTAAGAATTGAATTGAATTGCTTAAAACATAAATATATTTTATCTATGGCAACTCTTTCATTATTATCAATGTAGCTTAGCCATGCTAATCCCTTTCTGACCGACTTCCCAAAAGAACCTATTTGAAGCGTATCTTTTTTTTGGTTTTTGATATTTGTCTCTTTACTCGCTTTACTTTAAGCTTCTTGAGCTCCGATTTTGTTCGCTTGGTTCAGTTCTTCGTTTTTTAATAATTTTGTAATAAGTTGTGTAATAGCAAAACTAGTTTATTACTCGTACATTCACACATCATCACAGCCTTATGTCCAATGGATAATAATTGTGGGTATATTATCTACAAAAACAGGCTGTTAGGGCAATCTTCAATCTGGGTTCACGGGAATCTTTACGTAATGTTTTTAATAAAACTGAAATTTTAACTTTACCCTCGCTATACATATTTGAAAATATTATTTCCGCGTGTAAAAATTTAAGCCGCGCATGGGTCGAATTGAGCTCCTAGAGCTACCCAGATTTAGACTGACCTGAACCAAAAAATCTTTCTTGTGTTCAAGTATAAGAATGTAAAATAAATTAAATGCAACTGAATGATTCAAGCTTTCGTAAAGTTGTCAAAACAACGCTTATAGAAAAAGACTACTATTCTGTTATAAATTACATTGAGGACTAAGAAATGTGGGAGTAATTTATATTCTGCACTAGCTGGTAACTTAACAAAAAAATGTATTGCTCAAATTTTGTAAAGGCTCATATAAAAAAAAGATCGCAGAGTTTCTTGCCGGTTCTTTTCTGGACGGGTCTGATTTTGTGAACCGGTGGTAAATGGAAAAGTTTTGACGTTCATAAGTGCTCAGATGAGCCTAAATTGAATAAACAATTTTGACTTTGATTTCGTATAGATATTTAAGAAATTATTAAAATTTCGCTGTAAAAATCACATCCTCGTGTGATCTGCGAATTAAGTTCCTATTGCTTAAAGGTATTTAAAGGTAATAAAAAACATACCGGATGCGTATGTTTTTTTTATTACCGTTCAATATTTAATTAGTTGACGAGTTCTGGTCCGCTGGAATAGCTTAGAACTGCACATATAGCACTGACGCCCTCAAGGGAAATTAAATGCAATCTGCGAATACGTAACAAGATTTCTGATCGAACCATAAGTCATATGAATGCCTATACGAATAAACATATCCCACTTTATTCAACTAATACACATAACACCAAACTCAATAATCGTTTATTTATCAATAAAGGTAGCTTATCAACGATTACATTTACTGTTTTGTTTATTCTCTTCAAATGACAAACTAATCGAATATATTATTTATTTTGTTTACGGATTACGGATACGGATTTTATTTCCTATACGGATAAGCATATAAGATTCATTAAATACATATATATATATATATATATATATATATATATATATCTATACATATGTGTGTGTACATTATATGTAAACTAATAGTAAAGTAAATAAATGAAATCGACGAACGACTAATGAACACTTTTTGAAAGTTATATTATTTGTATTTGATGATTCATCGGTCAACAAAGATCTTACTTGTCATCTATTGAACACTTCAATGTTTGCATCTGATAACGTTGAAAATTTTTAGTCATGTATTTAAAACTGTCATCTTCATTGTCTAATGCCTTAGCAAATTGTTTCCTCGTCATCATTCAAATTCAAATTCAAATATCTTTATTCCATATAGAAATGTCACACTCGCTTATTGATTGTCAAGGACACTACCACTGGTTAGGTGCACCTCCGACCTGAGAAGAACCGGCGAAAGAAATTCAGCGGGCCTATTTTGCCATCTTTTAAAATAATCAAATATATACATATAAATTTTCTTATGAGCTACATACGGTTCTATCATACGTATATTATACTTGAAAAAACCCTGGAGCGAGCATTCCATTACCAGGCTGTGTTATCATTTATAAATTAATTTATGTTATAATAACACATAAACGTTCCTTTACAACTTTTTTAAATTTATTAACAGTTAAATTCTGAACGTTTACTGGGATTTTGTTGTAAAAGCGTATACATTGTCCCATAAAAGATTTACTTATTCTTCGCAGTCTAGTTGCTCGAAGAATTAAAGCATTACCAGCCCTTATTCATCCACTGCTGGGTATAGGCCTTTCTAAAAAATTGGTTATAAAGGCTTAGCAAGTTTACCGCGTGACCGCGGCCGCTGGAAAGTGTTCACAACGTCAAGAATTAGTACAACCGTAAAATGTCCTTTTATTCAATAATGTGTAGTATTTACGTAACCAAAAAAATTAAATAAAAGAATGGACGTGTTGCGGTACTAACTAATAAATCTTTTCACGAGATGTCGCTTCAATCGTTAAAAAGCACCATAAATTTTATATTCAAATTATTTTTACTGAATGGTCAAAAACGACAAATATATTTGTCTTTTTTTTATCTGATATGATACGGCAAAAAAGGTCTGATATCGTTAATAGCGCTATAAAATTAGTGGAAAAAATTTATTGTATCTAAGAAAAAAAAACATGTCGACCGGTGTTATTAAAGTTAACAATTGATAGCGACGGGGTCAAACTTATACGACCTGATGAATAATACTACAGGCTTACCTTTGATCATCGACCCTGCAAAGGGTCAAAAGCGTCAGTAATATTATGAATATAATCCATAAAATGTGTACTTAAATTATGATTACTAAACATAAGAGTAAATATAAAAAAAAAATTGCAAATTATCAAATTAAAAATTTAATTTACTGAGTATGGTACACACAATTGTTAAGCAAAATTGTGCGAATATATTACAAGTACAACTTGTCGATGATTTACAATTCTTCAAAGAGTTCGTATTCTTTTTTATAAATTCACTTAAATAATTAGGAAGTAACTACGATTTTCCTTATTTTATATTTTTAACTAAATAACAATTTAAGAGACTCGTTTAAGGGGTGCACAAAATCTAAGTTGAACAAAACTTTGACGTTGATATATTATGGGATCAGCGCTGAGTTTTCGAGAGTTCATAAAATATTCTTAATACAAACTCCAAAACTGTCGCAAATCGTGAAAGAAATTTTATATAACTAGTGAAATTTCAAGCAAAAAATACAGAAGAAACTACCGCGGGATTTCTGCCACTGCATTGTGAATCTCTAATATCTTTTATGGTAGTTTCATCAAAATGTTATGTATGACTAGTTTTATACATATAATAAAAAAGTTTAAATGTATTAAAATACATATAAAATTACACTAAATGTTTTCCGGCAAACGTAGATAATTTATACTTAAAGACACAGTAAAGAGATTTAACTTTTGATATGAACTTATAAATAATATTACTATTAAATTTAAAAAATAAAATAAAATTGATATATTAAATGTATCAATTTTAATTTATTTTTAAATTTATTTACTGCTACTAATGGCATTGTCTACCCAGCCAACCAAAATCAGCAAAAAATGTCTTAGTGTACTCATATTTACACGGACAAATTAATTGTCAACTTATTTTAGTGAAATGTGAAGTTAGATTCGTCAATTACAACAATCAAAACTGTTGTCAACAACCAAAATTGTTATAATAAATATCGGCACATATTTTAATTCTTTAAATGAAATATTTACAACCCTTTTACTAACATTAAATGACATCATCTTCAGCCTGTGCTAATCCACTGCTGGACATAGGCCTCCCTAATGATAATTTAGGGTTTTGGACCGGATCCCAGTAAACGGGTCCTAACCAACTACGACACAACAATGAAATTTTGTTAAGTCCCCGCAGGATTCAGAACCCACGACCTCTAAAGCACATGCCCTTACTCACTAGGCTGCGAGGCAGTAAATGACAAAGATTTAAAATTAAAAGCAAAACCTACGCTAATTTATATAGTATTTCGAGTAATAGAAACAGTGCCCTTAAACACTGGCAGGCTAGACGTCGAGAAGGATCAGATCTCACACCAGAGGATAACTGCGCGCTAAGTATAATAGCTTACTGCTCTTGCTTAAGGCCATAATTTTGCAATATTTATCTATTCTACACTTTTAATCGTTTTAATCTTTCTTTTTAGGTCAAGTTTAAAAGGTATACTTGACTGATTTTTCGTGTGTATAATGACAAAACGTTTACTCGTTTTTTATATAATTTTATAAATTTAATGAGTCATTAAAACTAAAAAAAGTATAGTTTCAATTAAAATAATATCATTTTCTTATACCTTAAAACGAATGCCAGACACTGTAGCGTTTTCATGGTATTATTTCGAACCTACCATTACCACTGTTTTTATAACGATTATAGTTAAAGCCTGTATGCAATATGCATCAGTTGACTTAATTTATTAATTTGTTTTATGTTAATGTTGTTTAACTGAAATGACAATTAGCGTTCACGTGACAGGAGCTTAACAGTTGTCATTGCTATATCCCAACTTTGACACGCTGCGTATAATCTACATTTAAATGCTAATTGGAATTTATAATTAAATTGATTTTTTTTCTGTAAGCGCTTAGAATAAATAATGGATATAGATATTTATGAAAATATATTATGCATTTGATAAAATGTTTTGACGGTCGATTGCACTAATTTTAGTGTTACGAAAACACGTAGACAAAATATTAAAATAAAAAATTGTCTTTGCTTTAAATAAATCAATCAAAAATCACACTTCTACAATATACACATCAGTATCAAAGAAAATGATTAGTTTCAATCATACTAATATTTGGGAAGACTCTGATATTTCAATTATATAGGTAAACAGCTAAATGCTACCAATTGTTTGTGAAAATTGTTGTACTCAATAAATTAAAAAGATAAATCAATTAGATTTCAAATATTCATTGCATGCGAGTCTGATGCAAAAGCGTAATTTAAATAATATAATACTAGCCCTGGGTTTCTCGCTCGTAGTGATTGAGTACAAAATTGACTTCATAAATATAACCATACCTTTTGCGGCAAATGCCAGAAAGCTTTCAAGTGCCAGATTTTTAAGAAAACCTGACCCTTATTTTGGAAAATTTAAGTATATTCAAAATGATTTATACTCAACTAATCATTTTATGTTTTAAGGTCTGTAATTGTATAGTGTATGTTCTTAAAAACTCTGCCGTTTCGCTGCGGATAAAAAGGAGTCAATAATACCTACAGTAAAAGGGCCGTTTAGAGTGATACCACCGAGATGCCTATTGCTGCCGTAAAGCCAAAAATTTAAAACTCTTCGGTTTCGCAACATGTTTCGGCTTAAAATGCCTGCGTATATAATGGGTAAACAAAACGTGTCACCATATATCTCACGGTATCAGCAGCGGTTGATGAAACCCCTGGTATTACCGGTGTCTGTGGTCTTCGGTGACCACTTTTCATGAGGTGCCCGATTGCTCATCTGCCTTCATTAACAATGAAAAAATTATTTCTGCAACAACATACAAATACAGAATACTTCGTAATGATGCCTTAAAGCTGAATATTAATATCTCCATTACAGAGGACCGCTTCGTTTATTTAAATTTTTAATTTTAATATTCAACAAGCGATATCGGCAAATGTACGCTGTGAACGTTTCGCAATGAAAAATCACCTGCATGAATCACCTTGTTTATATTATACAGTGCTTTTGATAAATTTAGAATAAAGGACAGAACTATTCGTACATTTATATTCAAGTAAATGTATTTAACACGTATTTAAATTATGAAATTAATATAAAACAGAATCAAATGTACTTTGTTGTCATTCAATGAGCTGCAAGTAGTCCATAACAATATTCCATTAGCAAGATACCGCAGACTATTATAATGAGAACAATTTCCTGCTCCACTGTGCCGGAAGTCATTATTGAAAGCGATATTATCCTGATGGCTGTCATCATGGATATTTGCTTCTATAGAAAACGTCTGTTATATAAATTGATTGATATTATTGTTTCTATAGAAAAACGTCTGTTATACAGATTTGAAATTTAATTATTTAGATTAAAGTGAAACCATTTCGATTTGAGCTAAATAAGAGTTACTTATTTGATATTTCGGAATTAAGTAATAAATTTGATTTCTAAAACGCATTATTTATTAAATTGTTACAATCTTATATAAAATAATGTGAAAATTGTAATTCACATTTATTGTAAATCCTTTCAGCGTCCATTCACAAGGCTGAGGGAAATTCGTTACGTATGTCATTGTTAGTAATCTAAGGCAAATGAAATAATTTATATATCGAGAAACCAGTAGTAAGTTTATTGATTTATGTATCTTAAGATGTTATCTTTAATATCTTTTATAGATTTTTTTCTATTTATTTTTGCTTTAAACATATTATGTGATAAAATAACGCCAAGAATATGTTTCTTTGTAATCAAATTAAGTTTCTATTTTAATCGGGCATTAATGTTAATTAAAATCTAAAATATATTAAATTCATCATATTTATAGATTTGTAAATAAGATGCGTATCAGAATGTAAGGACCAGTCACGATAGTTCCTGTAATGTAAATAACCTCTGATCACTGTATGAACGGACATTTGTTGAAAAATTTAGGTATTTTCATAATGAGCACTGTAATACTTCTATTCCTTTAGTATGGTACATTATGTATGTATGTAATGTATATGATGGTGTGTAATAGGTAATTTTACTTTCATCATAATTATTTTTAATATCTTTTAAATTAATTAAATAGGTCAAGAGCAAAAATAAAGACATTGTAGTAAAACTGTTCGTATTAAATTCTATCACCCATAACGTTATTTATATACAATAAACAATTACATTCTTCTCATTTCAAACATCTGTATATTGATCCAGAACTCGATTTTCATTCATTGAATAAGCTGCTTTTGAAATATTTCAAGAAAAGCAGGCTTTAAATTTGGCCTTTCATCACATTGGGATGGAGAATTGGAACTGCTCGAACGGATCGGATTTTGAATAACTTTTTACGATTTGCATTTATATTTTAAATATATTATCTTTGCGATTGTATAAACAAGTACAATGTAGACATGGAGTTTCAATCTGAAAATTTCAGGAGCTCCAAGCGTGTGTTGATGTGGATGGATGCAGCGGTCACAGGATTGTACTTTTGAGGAGCTAATGGGGAGGCCTAACTTCAACAGTAGACTGGAATATACGACGATGATGATGATGAAAATGTAAGTCATAATCATGGCTTAAATTTTAATAGTTACCTTTAATTGGTACTACTTAATCATTCTTACTGCTTTTGGTACTAAACACAAATTCTAAACTCCTATATCTTAATTAAAATGAATATACGAAAGTGAAATAGAAAACAAAGTGGTTAGTATCATCGAACTAAAATAATAAACTAACGTATACGTTAGTATAAAACATTTATTACACGGATACATATGGACAAACTTGAATTGTGATGACCAACGAACCGCTTTACGACATGTGTTATCTTTAGCTACTATAATAACTAATATGCCTACGAAATAACTGTTTACAGAAAACTTTATACATAAAAATTAAACAAAAGAAAATATTTAGTGGAGACATAAGGAAATCACAAATGTAAATCGACAACTTCAGCGATAAATAAAAGTGTCAAAAGGGCCATTGCAAAACAATGAGCTTGTTCTGCAAAGCAGGACCTTTCTGCAATTTACTTCTTTACACGATTGTCCGTATTATTATCGAATATTTCAGCAATAACATCAAGCAGTAACGTAGACAATGGGAGCTTTCTGTCAGATTAGCACAAAAGACCTTTGTCCTTTGTCCTGGATGCGTCGGTCAAGTTCGATGACAAATGGCGGTTGTTTCATCTGAATAAATTAAAATGCTTATCATCAGGTAGTTTTATTCGGATTTCAATGAAAATTATTGTTAAAAGTTACAAAAGAATTATTTATTCAATTATTATCTTTTATGCAAAATATAAAACTTAATTATTTCTATTGCTTGCGCGAATATTATACATTATTAAATAAAATTACTTTACGGATTTTATCGCGTTTATTTCACATTTTTTTTTCATTTTTAATTCCTCGACGTTTCGAACACTTTCCAGCGGCCGTGGTACGGGTGAGTTCAGATGTTCATGCGTCTTGTTGCCGAGTGATGAACAGGGTTTCCAGATCTTAGTTTTATTAATTATTAATTCATCACTCACGACCTATCAAAACAATCGATTTTGCTTTACGCGGGTATTCTGGTTTACATTTATTGATTATGGATCCCAAGCGTGTAGAACCAACCATCTTCTGTTGAAATTTGGATGTTTCAATCTCTAGCTCACGGATCATCCTTGTAGGAATCAGGTGTTCTTTAGCCGTTGGTCCGATCAAATCTGATGTAATGGTTTGGGTGATTAAGTATGTCACACTGCACTTTTGGATTCATGTTTATGTCATATATGTCCTTCCATCGGTTCTGTACTCCTTTGTTTGTCCAATATAGAGCGCCGCGTCACAATCTACTTTCACCATCTTGTAGAATGCCTTGACAGGTGGTGAATTGCAATTCTTCAGCGGCTGAAATAAATTTTGAGTGAACCGCCATCAAAATGTGCAACTAAGTTACGCTTTACACGTGACAGCAGTGGTTCGCTCTTGCTGATTACTCAGGTCACTGTGATCGTGCTTAAAACATCAAGAAAGCAAAGAATTAATGTTTAGTAGCCTTATTTATATTATATCCTTGCTCTCTGAAACTGATTTTTGTTATTCGAACCTGTAAATGTGAGTTGATGCATGAAACCAACTTACATTAGATTTATTGGCATCACACCACATCCATCTCAAGTTATCGGGTCAAAACTTTCAGAACATCAGAAGTAGATGATGAACACTTGGCTGGCTGAGCTAATTATGTTATGATTGTATTGATCTAAGTGTTTTGGTTCCACGGCAGCCGTATGACTGGTAAGGACCACATACTATACCTGTTATGCTTCACGAGCGCATCTGACAAGATGGTGCAATTTTGGGCTAATCAAAACTATTTCAGCCGCGAGAAGATTGGATTCTACCACCTGGGTCAAGTGGCTTCACAGACGCAGGAGGTTGGGGATTGTGCGTTCTGATTGGACAAACAGTGAGAATAAGACTGGGAGGAAATCATAGCTGATCATCAACATGAAGACGGCATGTCGGCAGTGGATACATAGCTAACCGAACGATTGCACAGATTGATCGACCAGACCTCGCAAGGAACACTCCTACCAAGCGATCCGGAGCTTGAGATTAAAACCAAATTTCAAAGGAAGATGGTTGCGTACCACCGCTGGCCATCTGATAAATTAACCCAGCATAATACCGCTTTGTAAAGATAAATCGTCGTTTGCGAATCGGAAGATTAAGAGATAATAAAAACTAAGATCTAAACCTGCTATCTGCAACAAGATAGCAATCTCAGTCACCTGACCAGGCTGTAAAGTGTTCAAATGGAATTGAAAATGAAAAAAAAAATTGAAATAAACGGATAAAGAACCGTAAAGTAATATTAAAATGATAAAACTTTGTATTATACTGATACATGTCCGAAACTAACCTAATTCGATGTGATTTCATAATAAATGTTAAAATTTATTCTGATTAAAAAAATCTTTTAATATAATATAAAATAATTTTATTTATATTTATTCTCAAATTTTTCTTATTGTTGTATAATAAGATTTAAAATAAATTATTCGTATTAAAAAATACGATTTTGAAAATTAAATTCAAAATCAATCCATAAACGTTATAAATTAAAGTTTGTTTAAGATTTCCTCTCCATTCAGTTCACGTAGTCCAAGAAAAGATTTTCTACTTTGTAGTGAGTTCGGTTTGTTATATCATGAGATTTCTGAAAAGCAATTTTGAATAAGATTTTTATTAATAGCAGAAAATTGAGGTAGTACTTGAAATAGAAATGCTGAATCCGTATTGAGTTTTTATAGAACAACCTTTTCAAATGATTATGTCGATTATAATTTTGTAATTATAGATTATAATTTGTAACTGTTAAATGTATTTGGAGCTATATATGATTAAAGCAAAAACAATTAGGATTTATGGTAATCTCTCTCTTTCTATATATATATAATATAAATAAATATATATCTTACGTAATGAATAATACAAAAAATAACATTGATCCTTTAGCTACATTTGCTTTAACAGATATTCACGAGCTTTAGTTTAAACTGAAACCGATTCTTAGCCATTCTCACATCGGACGGCAGCTTATTCCAAATAATTATTGATTGAATAAAGAATGAGGAATGAGTCAAGACGAGTGAACAGTAGGGTGTCGTCACTAGAACATAGTGTTTCGACTGAAACCTTAGTATTAAGTTAACAGTTATATATTAAAACGTTTCTTGCATCGTCAATACGAATAAACAATAATGTATATTTTGTAAGTCCGTCAATTGATTCATTCAATTTTTAAATTTTCAAATTAGTATGTAAATTTTAGTTTAGAAAATATTAATGAACATTGCAACATTCCTACATATTTATTTATCACATTGTCAATCAAATTTTTATTGTGAATCTTCTCCCAACTAACGATTTCCGCTAACTATATACGCGTTATATGGTGCTACACCCTTGGAGATATGGTTGGTTGGAGAGGACCTGGTCGTGGGCGAGAATACATGCGGCCACTTGTGTTCGAGCTTTATGTGTTTAGTTCTTACTTCTCTTACTGTGTTTAATTCATAACCATTCTATCATCAGCCTGTGAGTGTCCACTGCTGGACATCGCCCCTACTACCCACTATCCATTAGGCCGTTTAGACCGTGTCCACCACGCTGGTCCAATGCGGGTAGTGTTTAATTAATAACAATTATTAAAATTTTGAGTAAAAATTACTTTCCCAGGTTTCGTGATCAGAGATGCTTGAAATCATTTTAAACGAGATTTTAGAAATTTTTATTATTTGACAGACTTCCAAAAAAATCAGCAAAATAATTTTATACGTATTTGTACCTCATGTATTGAATAACAATAAGGTTCGTTGGCACAAATACCGTATATTAAGACAAAATTTACAGTAACCTCACTATTAAAAAGATATTATATACAAGAATAAGGCATATTCAAATCTGACTTAAGGCAAGACAGTGCATGACGTGGTGGAAGTAAATGCAAATGGAACTTTTAAACATCGACATTTCGTATATACATCAAACTCTGTCATATAACCAAATTAGAAAATATTAACTACATTGACTACAGTCTACGTCTACGTTGTAAATGTTCATTACATAGACAAGCTCTCAATGCCTTAAACATTCACACCCTTTTTGAAATTCGCTAAGTTATTTAAGCTATGCATGCACATCGTAACATGGTAAAATACCTTTGCGTAAAATTACATGAAAAATTACTTCCTTACACGTAGTTTTTGAAAGACCAGACAAAATAAAAGTATCCTTTATTTATCTGATATTTTTAAAGCTACGCTTATACCTATTTTTAGAAATCATTACAAAAAGTTATGCTAATTCACTTAGAAGAGTTTACAAAGAAATTTATAAATAGCCTCATTAAAACAAAAGAGCAAAAATTTTGAGTAGTCAATGTTATTAGCAACATGAAATTAATGTATCACAATTGAACTTAGACAATGTATTTATTTGTTTTAATTTTTAAATACATCTGAATACAAATTATAGAACCTTGGTTCTATAACTTCGCAGCGACAAAACAAGCAACGATTATTGTTTTCATTTTCAAAACACATTAATATTAAAAAATACCATGTTAGAAAAGAAATACTTTATGTCAGAAAACAAAAGAATACTTTTATTGCCCATGTAATTTTAGATTTTTGTGAATGGATTTTAAGAATTGACACTAACTATATTAGTAGCATTGGACGCAGCAGACTATGTAGTTGCTATGGTTATTCTGAATCGATTATAAGCTGGTCCTCACATACTTTGGCAATATAGTTTTAGCTTAATTGCTAATTATATTATTTATGAGTATTATCTAGAGCTGTAGCTAAGTTCTTTTATGTTACCTTGTAAAAATATTTTTATTTATTTATATTGCGATTCTGTTCATAGATTGATATTACCGTTTTGCTCAGTGTTAGTACGGAGTAGAAGTAGAAGTATGTTATTGTAATAGTTGTTTGCTTTAATAACAAGTAAGCTGAACTTTAATTGCTTAGTCATAGTAATTAACTTAGTTTCAAACCTACTACACTCGGTAGACTACTTTAAAGGGTTAACTGTTATAAATATAAGAAATCTTTATGCATTTAAGTTCTTCTTTGTTATAAGAAGAATTTGATCATATTTGTGTTTTATTTCATAAATATTAAATGAAATCACTTTTAATTTGTCTAAGTATTAGTTACAAACGTTTTTAGGCAGAATTTATGAAAGGGAATTGCCTGTTATGATGATGATGATGAACCTACAACTGTTTTCTATCATTCAAATAATTAGTGTAATTCATTGTACAAAGTATTCCATTATGAACTGTCTATATCTGCAATTTTTTATTTAATCTATTTTTCATAACAGTACAAATTCATTGTTTTAAATGTCACATCACACATCACACATCATCAGCCTTTGTTAGTCCACTGCTGGACATAGGCTCTCTCCCTAATCATCCCTATCCATTAGGGGTTTGGACCTATCCCACCACGCTGGTCCAATGCGGGTTGGTGGGTGGACTGACTTTTACATGCCCATCCGACGCATGTTCCGTTTTAAATGTAAATGGAAATATTTAAAGCGATAATGGGACGAAAATGTCCAAGGCCTTGGCTTAAGGCAAAAAATAAAACGGACAAAGTTTTCTTTATCATATAAATTTTCACATATTGCAAAATTATGTTTTGTAAAACTTAAAAGAATTTAATTTATTTTAAGCTGCTTACCCTCAAATAATTGTCAATTAAACAAGCTGAAATTATAACACAAAACTAAAATATAGACTGACTTCTAACAGGGCATAACTATAGTGCTTAAATATGCAATATAGCAGGTAACAATGTGCTTCCGTAAGAAGTTGTGTGAAGCTTTTGCTATAGAATTTTAAAAATCTGATAACTTTTAAGGTATTTATTTCATCAACACGTCGTCCATGATACGTTTTATGTACGTAGAATAGATTTTTAAAAAATTAAATCTTGCAATGATAATTATCTAAGTATTAATAAAATTAAGATCGATATAATTATGTACTTCCAGAAATATTAAAATTTTGAAGTAATTTATGCACTTTCTAAAAGTTTAGATTATAAAATGGCCTAATGTTAATAAGGCATTTTGAGAATAAGGCTCCTAGAATAAGGCCGGCGGTGATAAAAGATTTTGTTTTATATCTATGAAACAGTGTTTTATGTTTCATATAACGTTTTTATGCTCTTTGATTTTAAATTCTCAAAGTGAAGTTTTAGGCTCCTCGTCTAGTCTTATTAGCTTAGGAAATAAAACTTAAGTTTGCGGCCAATCTGCAAGTACATGTTGCCCTCCTGATTTTTATTGCTACAAGTCATTCTATTACAAAAGTTGTTTTAAATTATAAATCATTTATTTTGAATGGACTTTTAAAATTTTGAATACCTATATTCAAAATTTTGGAATTTGGAAGTAACTGGCAAAGAAAATTAAGTCACATCAGGTAAATTTGTGTTTTATAAAATACGTATTAAATATAATCAAAAGAACATGTTAATTATATTACAGAAGCAGTTTAATCAACATTCTCATTGTCTTCTGTAGTTTTTGCCTTTGTCACTGTCACCATCATCTTATGATATAATTAAATAACACAGTATGTTTAAGCTGAGCATGCAAACGATCAACTTTGTCTTATAAGTCTCCATAATCTCATTGTCAGACCATTAGAGATCCGGATTATACCAACTATTCTCAGCTTACAGAATCATGAGACGAAAACTGGAAAGATTACAAATTGTGTTGTTTCCAAGTTTTGATGTAGGAATGCTTTTGAAGTCAAGGTTATAAATATTATATTTAAAACTTTGGGGTAAATTCTAAATAATAGATTATTTTGTTATCTTTACATATCCTTTTAGTAGTATAAAATTATTTTTACAGCATGAGCAATTTCCACAGGACTATTTGATCAAAATGTTATTTATACATTTTACTCCCTACTTAAGAATAAATATAAAATATCACAACTAATTTATAATGCACATTCAATGTATGTGTACATGGAAAGGTAGCTTAAACTTAAAATATTTTACAGACAAAGCTCCTGAGAGTTTTAGAAGGGCAGGAAACGCCTGGCTATAAAAAGTGTATCAAATACTTTTTTCGTTATAGATTATGATATGATTACATACGGGGACGGTAGCTTTCATGTACTCTGTGTTAAAATAATAAAATATATTTTTTTTATTTTGACTACTCCTTAATTATCAAACATATTCATAACTAATTTATAAACTTGACAAACAAATATAAGAATAATTATTCCGTTGCCTAATGACTGCCTCCATAGCCTAAGGACTGCCTGCAGCCTAGTGGTAAGGGCGTGCTTTAGAAACCGAAGTCATGGGTTTGAATTAACAGATTTTATCTCGTGATCACCCAATTGTCTGAAAAGTAAAATAATCCATGCGTCAGATAGGCATGCAAAAGTCAGTCCACCCACAAACCCGCATCGGACCAGCGTAATGGATCATGGTCTAAAACCTCTGATGGTAAAGGCGTCCATAAGGGGTGGCACTAGCACAAGCTGTTGATGATGATGAATTGTATTTAAATTTTGTAACTTCTGTTCAATAAAATCATTTATTTGATGAAACTGCGACGTTGACTATTCTAAATTTATTTTTATTTTGTTTTTTTTTGCGCTCATTATTCTCCCTTCGATCGATTTATTTTATTTTTTAAAACATACCAGGTAAACTTAAAAATACTTTAATTACTCTAGCTTTTCAGAAAAATACGAAAGAAGGTTAATTATTCATGTAGTTTTACCTCAGAGACGGACGCAGTGGTATTTTATCATGTTACTGGCATGCATAGCTTGAATCACTTGGCAAATTTCAAAGAGAGCGTGAATGTTTAAGTGATTGAGAGCTTCTCTATACAATAAATTTTACAACGTAGACCGTATTCAATGTAGTCAACGGAGTTTGCGTGAACGTAAAATATATTTTTAAAGGTTGTAAGACTGTTTCATGTAAATACAAAATGTAGATGTGTATACGTTTAATTCTCATTTACTTTTATCACAACTTGCACTGTTAGCTTAAATACGCTTTAAAGTTGCCATACTATTTTTATAATAACTATTTAATAATGTGTTTACTATACGATTTTCTTAATATATTGCTTTCAGTTAATTCAACCTTCAATGTAATTTGATACAGAACGTACAATTACATAAGTCTATCTAATAAGATATAGCCTGGCGTTTTAAGTTTTCTTATAAAGATATTCTTCAAATCCATTTTAAAACATTTCTTGAAAAAAATAAATTTATCTATAATCTTTGGAAAAGGTGTTCCATAAAATTCAATATGAAATCAGCATTTTCCATTTCGAGTAGTACCTCAATTTTGCCTTTAATAAAAATCTCATTCAAAATTGCTTTCAGAAATCTCACGATGTAACAAACCGTACTGGCCACTAGACTAGAAAATCTTTTCGTGAACTACGTTTAGTGAATCTGAAATAAGCTAAAATTTGAAAGGTTTATAAATCTAAATTTTTCGCTGCAATCGAGAAATACATTTTTATTGATAATCGATTGTATAAAACGATTTAAAAAACATATGTTACGACTTTTTCTCAATAAAAACGAAACCTAAATAATTTCTTATCTTAGAAATAACTAGCTGACCCGGCGAACTTTGTTCCGCCTTAATGTCAATAAATAAGCAGGTTTTTTAATGGAAAAAATACAACAAAAATTTAATTTCTACATCAATCATTCATAAATATTTCTGTGTTTTGATACATAGGTTGCTCTTCATTTAAGCTACCAGATACACGACATTTTTTGTTTTATTTTCAGGCGCAAAACAAACAACGCAGATGGTCTTCCGACCCGTGAACATGCCACGTATAATTGATCATGGGAAAAACATGAATGTTCTAGATTGGCCTTGTGATTTGTTGATGGTCATGGCAAATGCAAGACGTATCGGAAATTGAAGTCTTTAAATCCAAACGGCATATCGGTTATGATCATCGGTGACCTTGGAATGAAAAATTCCTCACCATTGAATTTTCCTATCATTATCAGTAGCGCAAATTACATTGTTCATCAATTTTCAACCACGAAACGCGTACCGTTGCACAGTTTTGTTAGTTTATGTTTCGAAGCAATATACGGAGCCAACCTTTAGGCGTAATTGTACGATGGTAAGCCAGGCACTTCTAAAGAATTTAAAAATTCAATTAGATAGTTAGTGGCTACATCCTTATTTGTGATGCAGTCAATAGATTTGAATGAATGCATCGTTCCAATGATCTTATTTTGAATTATGTAGTTTAGGTCATCTACATCTTTATTCTTAGCCGCATATATTGCTCGCTCACTCAACCATTCATTATTTTTGTAGTTAGAAATAATTTCTGGAAGTCAATTGTTGATAAGTTCGTCTTTTGATGAGACAAAATTACAGAAATTATTTTGAAATGATATTAATCCGCTCGATTCATCGCTCGATTCAAAAAATCTTTAGCAGATGTATCATTAAGCAATGTAACTCTCATGTTTGTTGTCAGTTGAAGTTTCTTCACATGGCACCATAGATTCGATTTGACGATTTGACGACGATTACGCTTTTATGTCGTCGCCAGCCATAGATCTAAGAATTACTGGCAGTATCTGGCGGAAATCACCAGAAAGGGAAATCATTGCTCCTCCAAACAAACATTTCGAGTTATTGCGTAAATCTTTTAATGTTAGGTTAAGTGCTTCGACTGCACGTTTATGCGCCATTGTGCATTCGTCCCCGATGATGATTTTAGATACTGCTAAAACTTTGGCTATTACTGAGTGTTTTGCAATATAACACGTTGGTTCTTCAATAGTTTGAAGAATTAACGGTAATTTAAATGCTGAATGAGCCATACGGCATCCTTCTAACAATGTGGCTGCTATTCCAGAAGAAGCAACTGCAACCGCTATGTTAGATCTCGCCTGAACAGTTGCTAAAACTAATGACATGAGGAATGTCTTGCCAGTTCCACCAGGGGAATCTAGGAAATATAAACCACCATTTTCATCATCGATTGCCTTCATTAAAGTATCATGAACTACCTTTTGTTGGTAATTCAACAGTGGTACATTCGTTTGAACTACTAAATCTAATTTATGGTGATCATATTCACGTTCCCGTTCCAATTCTCGATTAAATGCGTCATTCATTTTACGATATGGCGCTGGCATTCCTAACCTGATTAATAAATCACCGCACATGAGGTAACACATATCTTCGATCAAGAGTAAAGCACGATTATGTATCTCCTCATTCATCTCAATATCGTGATTTCTGGAACTGACACGAATTTGATGTAAAATATCTTCTGACATATTATCCTTGTATTTGTGCCACAGATTACATGGGTTTGATGGAAAACATGTCGAAATTATGATAGCGAATAATGTGCGTATCTGACTTGGAGATGCAGAGATAATGGCTTCAGCGATTGTTGTTTCCAATGACAATCTTTCTAATAAGTTCAATTCTTCACGTGCAGCTCGATATGTTAGGAATATTACTCCATTAACAGTTCGTAGTGACTCAAATGACGTTAGCCCACGCACATTTACCAGCAACAACCGCAAATAAAAACATTCATTATTCTTTGGATGAACTGTATACATACGACCAAGAGCATCAGTAGAACGCACATCTGGATACCCAGGAACCACATCGCCTTGCTTCCGTCTTCAAAAATTCTTCGATGAAGCATTCCAAGTATAATAAAGTGGCATCTCCGAGCAAAGCAAAGTTCGTGCAAACTGATCACTGGCAGATTGCAAAAACTTGTCAATGAAGTTGCTGGAGGTTTCGCATGTTGCGTAGCATTCTAAGCCGTGAAATATACTCGTTGACCATTCTCCAGATGCACCGCCAAATGCGAAACAATAGGATGACGTTCATGAATGAAAAATGCGAATATACTGCCAAATCGCTTCATTACAGTTCACATAACGAACAACTTGATAGCGTGATATTTCATCGTTGGTATTCAAGGATTGCAACCAAAACCGCCATATCACTTTAGCCTTCGTGACATATTTGCAAATATATTTTATGGACTTAACTGAATTGCAGTATTCAACGTTGCAATGTGTCTTGACCGATTATGCGCGAATATGGAACAATCCAACTGTTGTCGACAACGAAATCCATTCTTTTCACTTTCGTTGTGACAGTTCGACCATTTTCATCTGGTGATCGACGCCGATACAGCGGATAACCATCATTGCCAGTGACAGTCTCCGCCGTTAATTTCCGTAGGCATAGTTTAGAGCACTTTTCATCGACCATGCAAGGTGATTGGGGATTGATGGCACCACTCGGTCCATGAATCATATTAGTAGTAACCACATCATGTAGGTCTGGATCGACTTTATAATCAGGAATCTCAGCACATATGATATCATCTATTTGGTCAGGCTGAATTCTTTCCACTAACCAAATAAGAATGTGTGCGTGCGGCAGGCCTCGCTTTTGCCATTCAATTGAATATATCCAGCATCAAGTATCTCCAAAGACGCGTTCTTTAACAATAAAGTTCATCAAGGACCGAATTTTGCCTGAATATACGTGCTGTAATGTCGTGTCTATCACTTGATGTTTGTCCGGGAAGCAGCAATTGAGTAATTTCTATCCATTTTGGATTACAGGTAAAAGTAATAAAGAGATCGGGCCGACCGTATCTTGTGCATATTCATGCATATGACGTGGACTACCAATGTATGTCGACCAATATTAGCTGCATTTTCTTCTGTACTAACTGCATCACGTAAATGGATGTACTCCTCAGAACGCAGTTTGGCTTGGTTCAACCTAATGAATGTTAAACGTTCTGTTTCTATTTTTACATACATGTCAACGCAATACTGCTGAAACAATCGACGAAACCGCAGCAAATAGTTGTCAGCATTTTGACGAATCATCAAACGATATGTGTAACAATTCATTGAGCTAACTTTCATTGTAGTTTCTTCACCTTAAATTAAAAATTTGATAATTAACCATTTCAAAGGCAAACAATACAGACATTAACCATTATTTTAATAAATATTATTTTAAATAAGTGTCTTTCACAAATAAATGAAATAAATTATGATACTGATGCTTTCATTATACGTCAATTTTGTTATTCCGAGTCATTCTTTTTGTTCTACGACGTTTTATAGTGACTGACGTTACATGTCAAGTCACACGGGAATGCTGTCGAACGGGACAAAAAGTATCCTATCTCCTTTTCCTGGCTCTAAACTACCTCCTACCAATTTTCAGCTAAATCTATTTAGCTGTTCTTGAGTTATAAGTGAAGTAACTAAACGACTTTCTTTTTATATATATAAGATTATTTGTATGTATATTCACACTGTTTGCAGGTGAGGAGTTAATTGTACTTAGTTTAATTCACATTATTCAAATCTATTCCGTTTCATTGCTCCCTAACAGCTCTCTGCGTTTAAATTGTTACCATAAAAACATTAAAAACTGTATTAAACGATTTTTATACACTTTAAGATCAAGTAAAGAAGAGACATAATACTGCAATCTTTTGAGTAAAAAAATAGAGGCAAAGAAATCTAGCAGGTACCTTCACATAGAAATTTCCTAGTAGCAATAAGTAAATAAGGTTCCCCAAGTACCAGCTGCGAAAAGTGACACAATTTGCTTTTACGATAACATTTGAGGCTTGATAATGGGGGCCTTTATCATATAAATAGGTGTGTATATGGGTTAAAAATGTATTATACCTTCTTTACAAAACTCATGAATGATAATGATGCTTCTATATAGAAATAAAAATAAAGAATGTCACTAGAATCTTATCATTGACCATATCATAACGCTATTACCACCAATCTTATCTAATGTTTCTACACTTTATCGTACTTAAAAAGCAAGAGGTGATGATATTACAATGTTTATTTAAGGCTGTTATTACAATGTGGTATAATAGAGCATGATGTATGAAAGAGTATGGGTACATGTTGGGTCTGGGGAGTTTGTAGTAATGGCGAGATGTGGAATGGAAGTCCACGAAGGGGGAATTTATATTCAGTTGCGAAAGTGTTTGTTTAGTGCAATCGGTTTTGCTGACACATTGGCGACCGTATCTCCATGATAACCGCTATATATGCCTACTGCAATGCTGAATTCTTCTGAGCCTCACCATGAGAAAACAGCGCTCTAAAAAACTGTTGATCGAAGTTGTGTATGCAGCCCGAATACCTTTCAGTCCCAAGTGTAAATAGGGTTAGGTGCTACGTGATACTTAATCCAGTAGACATCCTTTATCTATTATTAGTAACAATATATATAGACAATATCAGATGAATCACAAATAGAAGGAAAATAAAATGACGAAAAGATTTGAGCTCATGTACCATACAAAATATGAGTTTGATGGCTCAATATTT
Organism: Lamproptera curius; assembly: GCA_029286875.1. NCBI lineage: Eukaryota > Metazoa > Arthropoda > Insecta > Lepidoptera > Papilionidae > Lamproptera > Lamproptera curius. Next base: position 19,935 of record JAGSMT010000415.1, on the reverse strand, counting down.
TTTTAAAAGAGGAGAAGTGGGATCAGACTTACTTCAAGCAAAATTCCTTCTGAAATTTCAATCTGCGTATAGAATGCATCCACACACACTTTGTCGCATATGATGGCTAAGAGACCCAGCCTCCAGGCCCAGTGTCATATCTCCTCAGCAAAGGCTGGTTTTAAGAAGTAAGATTATAACTGGCTACAAGTTTTAACAAGGTCATAAGTTCTTGGCAGTGCTGGACTGATATTTATGCTGCGATTCACGACAAGGAGTTATGCAGGTAAAGCTTTAAAATTATTAAAAAAAATCTCGTTACACTGGAGGTAACTAAATCTTATTTTACTGCTGCATTACAAGTTTGAACTGGGAATTTGCTATAATTAACAAATATCTAAACTATAACTACGTCATTGTTAAAACTAAACAGTTTTTTTAAGAAAACTTTAATGTGTTCTCACATATGCTTCTTTTAATTGCATTCAAGTATTTTACTTTTATAAATATATTGTTAGAAAATGTTCTGTCCAATAAAACACAGCAACTTAAGTCCCAAGGCGGCATTATACTATTTTATTCTCGCAGCTGATAACAAATTTAAATAGACTGTTATTTTGTTCCGCAATGTTGCACTGCATTGCTCAAAGTGCTCCATAAATTCCAGAGAGACAGGGAATACTTGTAACGAATAGTGTAAAGTTTTCTTGTAGAATATTTAGAAATATAAAATGTTTTTTGTTGCAAGACTTTGATGATTTTGTTTTAAAAGATTGTTTTTAAAATCATGTTTTATAACTGAAAAATTAAGAGCCTAGCTAAACTTGGTCATCTAGCTAAGTTCGTAAACTTGAATTGGAGAAAGAATTTAGCGTGTAATAATTTTTTTCAAGTTTTAAAGATTTTCCGTGTTTTGTGCGTGTTGTTGTGTTTTTATCAAATGTAAAAAACTGCAATATTTTGGCTAAGTTTTTCTATTGATAGATTAAATATTATTTTGATTCATAATTTTCATCGTTATCAGCTTTTAATTCATCCCTTCTACTCGCTTTCAACTCGAACCGACTACTACACGGAGATCGCCATCCCACCTGGTCAGAGATCGACCAACATTCCATCTTTTTCAAATGAGGCGGCCACTTCATCAAATTTATTGCCACACTTCACACTTCTGCTATGGGTAGAAATAGGCACCGCGTTGGTACTCACCCAGACGGTCCCTCTGTAAAAGGGACCTACCACTGGTAAGTTCCATTACTTAATAGCAATAAACAAAGCGAAACAGGGTCGCAAATAACACAAGTTTGGAATCTAAGTTGTTAATGAGTTTGTTTATTGGCAATAAAGTTGCCTTTAATGCTCTTTACCTTGATCTTTGTTAATTAGCAAAAATCTAATTCCTGCAACTTCCTGGTCATTGAGTGTTTTTTCACCATCTTGAATAAGGTTGTTGCATTCAGGCTCATGTCTTTGGTACGCTTTACATAACACAGAGTTTGGGAAGTTCACGAGCTAGCTGGCTGACATTTTTTGCTAAAAGTGAAAGCATCACGTACAGAGTTACCTCACGTAGCTTCTAGGCATTCTTTAGTAACTACAATGATGTTAACTATTTAACATTAATGACTATTTATATTATATGTTTTAACGCTAACAAAGACTTAAATTAAATATGACACATGGGAAATGACACCATATTAGTCTGGTTTAAGCTTCAGAACTTTAAGCACATAAGAGTTGCAGAGAGCCAACGTGATGCATTGATTTAATAAACTTCCTAACAACTTTAAGTTCATAACATTAAGCACTGCGCTCTGTATGCTGACTGAGGTATTAATATTACAAGAAATTCGATCCCTGAAAACCGGTTTTTATATGGTTTTATAAATAAGTTTCATATGAGAATAAAACAAATTTAATTATATTACACAAATGATCCATATCATTTTTTTATGATAATAGTTAAAATGTTGCAAAGCTGTAAATATTAAGGCAATGGAAGACAAAAACCATTCGAAAAATAGAAGCAATATTTTAAAACAAAATTCCACGTTGCAGAAAGTTTTGAATTATGTTATTACATACTAAAACTTTCTGCAAAAAGTCACTGAGCTTAAAACAAATATGCCTTAATACAAATTTTGTGAGTTTAAAACCATTTGCCTTACGTATTTCAGTTATAAGACCTATTTCTTGAAAATATTTATATTTTTTACAGATTTATGCCCAAAACAATACAAAAAAGACGTATGTTTTAGTTATTTGAATCCCTTCGTCAATGTCTGTCGGAAATTTAAGATCAATAAAAAATTGAAAATCAGAGAGAGTTATTAATTCATTAGTGAGGTCGACGCGTTTATTTACAACAGCGTAAAATACAGAACCATATTATTTTCGAACAGATTCGCTTAGCAATGAAAACGTATTGAAAAACGATACATTGTGAAAAAGCTTTCAGCAAGTGCGTGACGTTAATCAATTTTTTGCTTTGATGGAGTGGCTGCGTGACAACCTTTGTTTATTTAAAATCAAACCATTACACTTATACAAAATTTGTATTACCAATCAGAAAAAATAGGTCTTAAAATATAGTAGTCAAGTTTACTTTATACTGTTATTAAAATAGACCTTATTATTTTATTGTTTATGACAATATATAAACCTGTGCGCTTTGTTGAAACTTTTCTCAAAAAACTACAAAGATTTAAGTAATATCATCCATTCCATCCAAATTGAAGTAGTGTAATGAAAACAACGCAGTCAAAACATAAACGGTTTATAATATCAATTATAAACTTACGTCGTATGTGTATTTAGTAAATCAAAAGGGAATGGGAAATGCTTATATTTATTGGTCGAACTGTGTTTAGACAGAATCTGTTCCATATTCGCAGGTTGTATATGATTTCCCTTGTATTGAGGGCATCAGGTCTATATGCGAAGTTCTTAGCCATTTCAGAATGGATGAAAGCCCATCTACTTCACAAAACTTAATCAGTCAGGAATTTTGTCATCGATTTTTTGTCGGTATATTTATTTAATTATAAATATTTGCGATATTCTAAATCAATAAAGGTCTAGAATATAGCAAATATTTATAATTAAACAACCATTTAATGTAAATTATATATAAGATATGTTTGACTGTACATACGTATTTTGTTGTTATAAAAGTTTTATTATCACATTATATAACACGTTTTTCCACCTTTATACCTCACAAATTTTGTTTACTTTTAAGAAACATGGTAAGCAACCTATTCAAGTTTTATCGTGATGAGTAGATGACATAAATATTTCCGATTATGCTATGGTACATATATATGTAAAAAATCTTAAATTAAACTTTTACAACTTTATTCGTTATCAATTATTTAGTTAAAAATCGCTTGCGTGAGTAGACAGTACTCTGTTCACGGATAGTTCAGCAATATGAATTTGGTCACGTAGCGAGGCTTAACCCGTCGTATACCTAACAGTGGAATTAACGGAACAAGATGAGGATTAGAAATTTTTCGGATTTCATTAGATTTTTAAAAATAACAACAGACAACGAAATAACACTAATAATAATGTCAGCTGCATTGTTAACGACTATGGTAACATGACAGATCAGCTAACTACGCAAGAGATATTATAAGGCACAACTGTACGTGCAAACATCGATGAACCCCCTTTTTCTTTATACACTCATAGCCCGATGGGACGAATAACCTGACACGGTCGGAGAGAGTAAGGCGCAGGACACACTTTTAAATGCTCATTCGATGCATGGATCATTTTTTTTTCAGAGATCGGGTGATTAGCCCGCATTGTCTTAACGAACTAGGATACAACAATGAAAAGTTTTTGAGTTTCCGCAGAATTTATACCGACTACCTCAACTGACAATGTAATACACCTTTAACTGTCACCTGAATATAAAGTCTATTAAACATTTTCATTAGTACCGCGCTTAGTGAAAATATTTGAAAATCATAAGGGCTGCTAATGATGATGATGATGATATAACAAAACTATTTAAAAACATTGGACCGATGGAAAGGTAAAACCTATTATTTACAAAATAATGAAAACATCGAAGCGCTAGGAGCGGAGTGCGAGGTAAAATATGTATAAAATAACATACGTTCAGAATTGAGAACCTACTTCTTTTATAAAGTCGGGCAATAAAATACATTCTGACACAAAGTCTGAGTTTATATAATTATTTAGTTTATATACAATATGCAGTTAAAGTTTATTCTGTCATCTGTAAACGCTCCTACTTACGTTATACAAAGAATTAAGAACTGTTTCCTTTCAAATATTCGTATCGTTGTTCGATAAGCCGAGAATAGTTGGTATAATCCGGGTTTCTAAGGGTCTGGCAATGGGATTACGAAGGATTACTAGATAACGGAGCTCGTTTGCATGCTCGTTTAAACACCCTGTTCTATTTAGATGATAATATAATAGTAAAATAGTCAATAAATTAATTTTACTTTTTACGGATCTCATCAGCGTTATAGTGACCAGGCCATAAACGAACCCGAAATAATGTATAGAAAGCTCAAACACAATAAATAATTAGGATTAATTTTGATAACCCGTAATCAAGCGATAGATTTTTTAAAACCCTAGTTCAATTTTCATTACGTGTATTTAACCGCAAAAGCGACTTTTGTCAACTTGTCGTTTTATAAGAGTTTTCTGATTTCGATCATATAATAAATTGACTGGTCGGGTAGCCTAAAATATTAATCTAATTTACGTTGTTTTTGTTCGGACGAAATGTAAGAAAAGTGAGGTTCGATTTCAATATCGTAAACAACAGGGTGCCTCGGGAAATCTTACACGGTAACTGGCTTTGCCATGAATTTACAAAACAAATTGAACTAAGAAACCGAAAATTATATAAAATTAAAATATCTTTGATATAAATTGTGTTTATGTAAGCCTTTCTTAAGATGCAAAATTACTAAACTTCATATTAAGAAAATACGTTTAGTATATTGAGATTAATGCAACTCACTTATAACAATGATATTTAAATTATTATCATCAGCTCAACAACTACTGTATGTAGTTAAATCAACTTGAAAACTATGTAACAACTATTATTTTACAAATAAACCTGACTGATATCAGTGCAGTGACTGCTAATCAGACCAATCTGCTCGACAACGCGCTTACTTTTTAAATATAGACTAATTGAGCAGTTTTTGAATTTTTTTATATTATTTTAAAATTATTACCCTATCGCATTAGGATAATTGTTCTGTAATGGCAAATGTATGTAATGGTAAATAAATAAAGGAAACTTTTAAGAATGCGATTACAACGCGCTCGATGAAACTGATATGTTTTAAGATATAAAATTATTAAAATGTTATCAATCACACGTTTTATGTACACAGAATTTTTTATTCTTCATGAAACTATTTCAAAAGGTCTAACACTGGATTATCGTTAAATGACCTAAAATATGCTAAAAACATTAAAATGGTTGCTTTGGGAGAAGGACAATTACGTCAAACATATTTTAAGTCTATTTAATTTAATCGCAGAAGGTTGTAATTTATGACCCATTTTTTTTATTTCTTCAATATCTATTAAAGTAATGATCATAAAATTATTAGAAAGGAATCGAAATACTACTTTTAGTAATCCACGATCATGTGGAGTGAAAGAATGATTGACATATAAAAAGACACAAACTCCGAGTTGAACATCTCGTTCTTTTGGCAAGTCAGAACGAACGTTTATGCAGTTAGTAATGAACGTTTTTAATAAAGTTTATTGGAAGCGCCAGTTCAATGCCAGCTAATTTATTATTGCAAAATACCTGAGCTGATTGCTATTTTTAAATATGTTACTTTATTATTGTTTTTAAATCAGTTTTATTGAACATTTTGATATTCCTTTACGCTATTGTGTGGATTTTTTTTTGATTCATATTACCAATTCTTAAGTAAATGTAAAGTGTTTTAGATAAAAGGTTTCGTTGGAGGATTTAAAAGACATACAGATTTCGATGTGTATATATATATATTATCACTGGTATAAGTGATTTACGTATGTCTATATATTTAAATAATACGGTACATTATGTATTATTTTAATTACCATTAGCATCACCATTTGCTGATATTTTTTTTAAATAACAGATATTGAATTTTAATCCAAATAATATCTGAAAGAGTCGTAAAGTAACAACCTTAGTATATATTAAACATACTGTCACTTATTACATAATTTAGTTGATTACTCAAGATCAATATAAAACATGGTTTTAGAAGCACATATATTGTACTCTAAAACCATGTCTTAACTGATAAACATTTGTTAAATTATAAGTCTTTACCCTTTAAAATCGTCACTGAATGTTGTAGGTTCGAAAATAAGTCAATTTGTATTCGACTGAACAATTAAAGTTTGCCAACTTGTTATTTCAAACAAACATCTGTTACTATGACAATTTGATTGAACTTAAATTACCTGTTTGTTATTGAGGAACAATAAACGATATAATATTGTAATTGTACTAATCATAGATACAGCGCAACAAAACTAATTTAAAAATATTTCTATAATTTACGCGATTATTGTATATATCAAATCCACAATTTTTATTAATTATTTATTTTCGACGTTTCGAACTCTTTCAAGCATCAATGATCACGGGCGGCAGGTAATCTTAAATCCGTAAAATATGGATTTGTTATAATTCTTAAAACTTTAAAAGTATTTCTATGCATAAAATTTCAGATAAACGTAGACTAGAGATTAAGAATGTAAGGATACCGAAGATATCACTTAGTGTTTACTTAAAAAGCAATTAAGGATTAAGTAAAACTATACCCTTTTAATGACAAAGTATAGTGAGACCAGCTTGTTATATAATCCAAATCAATTAAGTAACAAAATTGAATGCAATTTAATCTCCATCAGCAGAACGAATAGAATTATTGTCCGCTGCTGGACATAGGCGTCCCCTGATGCACACCTCCTATATTGTGGTTTTGAACCGTATCTCACCACTATGGTCCAATGCGGATTGATGGGTGGACTGAGTTTTTGCATGCCTTTCCGATGAACAAATCATCTCGTCCTAGGCTCAAATAGTCGTATCCAACCAGAAAACAACGATAACAACGAGTTGCTTTCCGCAGCGATTCAAACCCACGACCTCCGCTTTATAAAGCAAGGGCCAATACTACTAGACCAGGGAGGTGGTTGACTGTTAGTATTTCAAAATAACTTTCAAGAATGCCTATTTAAAGTCAGTAACAAATTAGGACTCATGATAGAACCATTCAAACACCTTAAAAAATACAGTCAAGTCAAGACAAGGGGTATATTATTTTATAAAAACCTGCTTTTGGTGCAGACATTGCACGCGTGGTAATATATTTATGTTATTTAAAAAAAGTTGCCTTAGTTACTCCTCAATTACATCATCTATCTTTCAGTGAGAGTCCCGTTGGACCAACCATTCTTGAGATTAGCTAGGACAAACAGACAGACAGACAAACAGACAGACAGACAAACAAACAGAAGACAAACAGACAGACAGAAACAAAAGAAAGACGTTGTTTTGTCATTATGTAGGTTATAAATCAGAATTTAACAATTTAAAACCAATATTTTGATGTTGCAAACAGACAATCAAATTTATTTATTGAAGAGATATGAGACACAGTACTGTCAAAACAATAACCATATTCTGTAAAGAAATAATAGATAAAATCGAAATTTTACCTGCACAAAGAATATTATAGTCCTATACAGCAAATCAAGTTCCTGGTAGCAGCTGCAAAGAGGATACATTGCTTTTACGATAACATTTGAGGTCTGAAAATTGGAGTTTTTATCATATAAATAGATTCTTTATATGATAAAATATTTCAACATCGTATTTGCTAAAAACGTTATTCGATAAATATTTTCAAGCTTATTTTATTTTATGCATACAGCCACAATGATTTTGAAGCCCTTTAAGGCAAACATTTATCATCTATTTGAAAACGGAAAGGAAATGCCAAATTTTTGAAATGCGTTATTTTTATATATTTAAATTGAAAGTATATAAAAATAAAATGTTTTTACATTTCTAAATAATAATAAAGAACGTCTCTAGAATACAATCAAATTACATAACTCTAGTATAGTAATCATTCAAAATATATTAACAATTTGTTGTACTCATATAAAGAAGAAAAGGTTGATTTATTTATTTTAAAATTGCAACAGAGCAAGAACCAGTAAAATTACGTAGGTGACATGGAAATAAGGATATCTACAACTCCTGCACATAACAACAAATACGAAAGTGTCGTCGAAATATTAAATGCTTTTCTCCATTTCTCGCTATACTACTTTATTTCAACCTCTATTCCTTTTCTGTCCCTACAACATCTAGACCAGGCGTGTTAAGTTTTAGTCTAGTTAGTCTAGTTGTTTTGGTATTACTGAGAAGAAACAAATATCACAGAATTGTTTCAAACTAATAAAAAGTACTCTATTGTAGAGAAACAGAAAGATGGACTACATAACAGACACTGCCTCATCGAACATAAATACTTTTCATAAAGCTTTTATAGCGACTGTCTAGAGTCGGATGCTCTATTTCTGCTGAAAATCAGTAGCGTACAAACACCACTGTCTTTCAGCTTCAAGGGCACCGTTGCCACCATCATAAGTGGGTCGTCGAGTCATAACTTCTTATGTCTCAGGGCAGTGAGTGGATTTGTGGCTTTCTAGGCTGCTTTTCTTGTAGGCAGGTATCACACACCTGGTGAATGTTCTACTCATCATTGCCTTACAAAAAAAGCCATGGCTGCTTAAATAATTGTATTGGTGGTTTCTGCATGTCCTCCTTGGACATATGAAAAAAAATTGGTTCAATAATTTCCTGGCTTTCTTGCGATTGTTTTCTGAAAAATTAAGCGCCATACCTTTGTTTTATCCAACTTTTACTTTTTTTTTAATCTCTTTTTCTAACTGATTATCTTTATTCATTGTTTGTCTACGAATTGATACTATAATAACTTTTATACATATCTGATACGTTATATCTGTATATTATTCTTCGATTAACAAACTATTTTTTTTTATTTGTGGGTCCGTAATTTCTTTCACAATCGATTACAGCTCAGTTAAAGTCATAATAACAATAATTTCTTCAGAAACAAAAAGGAGTTTATTATTTATAAAAAGCAGAATTTAAATTCCTTATGTCAAAATTTTTCTTCTAGCCTTACGTTATGTTCATTCCATAATACTATGTAAATTCTTACTTTTTGACTATTTTCCTTATTCGGCTGCTCAAGAAAATGTGCCTTCTATAGCGCAAAGGAATGAACTTGAGAGTAATTTTCCTTGAGCAACAAGGAAATGTACAATTGAAGCAGTATTCGAGTGAGTATCCAATTTACCAAACGAGATGGAAGTTTGCAAAGGGGACATAACGATTTTTTTTGTAAAGCAATACTCGTGTAAGCGCTTTGCATTTCATATCGTGTTACCGTTTTTAAAACGAACCATTTCATCTTCTGTTTTTTTCGAATAAAAGAAAGAAAACTGAGAAAAAAAAACATAAATGAAGAATGGAAATAAGTATAAGAGAGGCGCAATTTATCTAGCATGAGGCAATTTGTTGCGACGATGTGTTTCTGCGGTCAGAGGCACAGATTGTAGAATTGATTTATTTGGGGATTGACGTTTATCTGTTCCCCCTTCGTTTGTTAAATTGTTGTACCTTGCAATATATTTTTATTTTACCAGTAATCTTAACAAATTTTTTGAACATTATTTACTAAGTTAGGAAAAATTATTTACTAAATATACGAGAAGTGATATTTATCGTTAAAAATTACTACTACTAATTATAAACTTTTTTAATGAAATTCAATTTATTTGTATTGAAAGAGGAGAGATTTCCGACTAAAGAGATCTGTATAAAAAAAATAATTTCATATCAAAGGACCTTTGGCATAACTATTTTGTTAAATAAACAAAACATACAGACATTCATCAAAATTATCGTCTCAAAGAATTATAGTTTTATCTTCATGGCTTTATTTTCACTTTATAATCATCATCATTAGCAGTCTTTTATCCGTCCACAGGATATCCATCAGATTACAGAATCAGAAATCAGACAAATATATGTTTGTGAAATTAATAGTAATCTTAATTTAAAACGTTCAGTTAAAAACAATGCGTAAAGTATTCATATGAAAGTATGAGTTTGTTGAAACTATGTACTAAAAAGAACGGTTACTTTGTACGCCTGTGCAGTTAACATCCGGATGGCATGTTTTATCTTTGCTTTTTTTTCGAAAAAGCAGTTTGAACCAGAAAAGTAAAATGAAATAGAAAGAGATGAAGATGTTTATTAAAAAATCAGTCTATCTATAAAATAATGCATTTTAAAATATAGTAGAATTATGATTTATAAAATATTTGAATTAATTCTATGCATGTTGAATAGTTTATTATTTGGTATCTTCCAAGCTGAGCAAATGTATTGCAAACCCTGTACAAGTATTTATTTCAATTTCTAGAACCATTTTCACGAAGTTCAGCTTAACGCTAAATTTATAAATATCACAACAAGGTTAACTCCTAAAACAACTAACTATATTTTTTTTAATAAGAAGCTTAAAATATATGATATATTTTTTCCTGTTATAAAAGTAATAACAATAAATACGTTCCTTTAAATGATACATGAACAATTGATATATTTCTTTGCAAGACTCTAATATCTCAGCTATTTCAATAAATTTTCTTTTCGATGGACTTTCAATTAGTAAGCTTTTATTATGGAAGTTAGTTACTGCAAAAGTTCTTATGCTTTTACCTAATATTATCTATCCTTATTATATATTACTGAAATGCTGTAAATATTAAAGCATACTGTAATCGAATTTTGAATTACTTTTATTTACAGCTAAATTCACCCTATGATATTTACAAGCATAACATTAAAAAGGGTCGAAAGGTCCAAATAATTATTTGCTGTTTGCAGTCACTTTTAGAATCTTGTAAATGGTTTTGGAGTTTCTAGTAGTGAAGGAATATTTAAAAAGATTTTGTAGTTTCTGCTTTTGTTAGTTTTGTTAATAAATTTATTGTGTCGAAGCTAAGAAATAAGCAAAAGTTTTTGATTTTAATATCAACAAAGTGCTAAACCTTAATAAATTACTAATGTCTCTAGACGCATTAAAATATTCATAAACAGAGGTCGTAATACTCTATTTAAGATTAGTTTAAACATCTAAATCTGACGATCTTAACTCGTGGTTATCTTAAAGTATTTAAGATTTAGATTTAGAGATTTAAGGTTATCTTAAAGTATTTAAGATAACCACGATTAAAGATAAAAGTATTTATTTAACTATACAGAGTAACCAAAGAAAAATGTATAATTATAAAAACATTAATAAGTTGTCCATCAAAATGTAATTTATTCTTGTAATAACCCTTTGTTCCACTTCTTTAATGTAAGGGACGTTTCAAAAATATTATTATTACTCTAAATGAAATAAATGGCTCATTTAAGTAAAAACCGTTTCTCTTGTTGAAATGAAAGATAAATATTCTTTTCTTGTTTCTGAAAAGAAGTTCTATTGAGTTGAGATGTAGATTTTAAAAACAACTACAACGGAATATATGAATATTAAAATATAATGGTCCTATTTCTTACTCGTAATGCATGGTGAAAATATCGGTTTTGTTCAATTAATTTACTGCTGAAAAGTGTTTACTTTCAATACCAACAATAAACTGCCGTCTCCGACAAAGGCTTACTTGATAATAGCATCGGGAGAGTTTTCGTGGCTTCATTAACATCGCTGAAAGGAAGTTTAAATTACTCCTATTATGAAATACCTCCCTCTTTTAGTAATGACGGCCAATATTTTAGGGTCATTCCAGTTTCTTGACTTTGCGTTATTACATTTATTCCTTTGATATCCTTTTATTCTTTCTAGTTTTTTCTTATGGCCTTTTTAAGTAAAAGGGCGTATCAAAAGAATGAGAATGACATATTTACTTCTCGTAAAAAATTAATTTCATTACGTGTATTTTACTGCAAAAGCGACTTTGTCTTACTTTCCGTTTTTATAAGTTTTCTGATTTTCGATCATAATAAATTGACTGGTTGGGTCCCTACTCAAGGTACTAGCCTAAAATATTAATTCAATTACGGTTCGTTTTGTTCGACGAAATATAAGAAAGAGAGGTTCGATTTCAATATCGTAAATAACAGGATGCCCTCGGGGAAATTCACTGAACTGGCTCGCCATGAATTTACAAAACAAACTGAACTTTACATTATACCCGAAAATAACATTAAATTAAAATATCATTACAAATTGTGTTTATAAAATTGTACAAAACGTAAGGTATTTCTTAAACGACGCTAAATATTTAATAGAGTTTTTTATATAAGCTTTTCTTAAGATAAAAATTACAAAATTTTATATAAAAAAATACGTTTAGTATACTCCAGATCAACGCAATATACTCATAACAATAATATATGTTATCATCAATAACAACACTCTATGAGGTTAACATTCGCCTGAGCCGCCGTCAGTACGGACCTTTCTCGTGTTCCGCATGAGTTCGTTATTCCGCTTACGCGGTACAAAGTTAGTTGGTGTCACAGTGCTGCCGTGTTAGTAGTGCTGTGTTTCATCTGAGTAAGTGCTGCAGGCAGGTTCCGACTTTACTGTAAGTAGTTACACACATACACAAAAAGCCACGAGGCATTTATTTTTAATTTAACTTGTGTTTGCTGCATAGTACTAGGTACACACCAGCGCTCCAAAGCGCTTACACTTATTTAATAGGCACACACCTCCTCACGCAGGTGGGAGGTTAGAATATATCAAGTGCCGGCGGGGTCGCCCAATGGCTAAAATGGATGATTATGATCCCGCACAACACCGCGATGCAATAGATGACTATTTCCGCGAATTAGCCCGAAATTCAAACCACGCTGGTTACCGTCGCCTTGTATTTGAAAGCAAAGCGCCGCGTCACCCAAAAATCGCCACGCCGTCGTGTCTGCGACACCCAACCGGACCGTAGCCCAGTATGTACACCTGTCCTGAAACATATCTTTCGGCGCAATCAGACGCCGAAGACGAACCCAGGCCCTCAAAAATGGACTTCGAACCCACGACCGTCAACAGACGCCGCCAACATAGCTGACTCGGATGGTTTACCACCGTGCGATCGCGGGAAAAGGCAAAACGCCCGCATAGAGAGCGACACCGAAAGCCGCCCAGCTCCCCACGCCCGTCACCGACTGCGACGCTCGCGGCCGAGCCGCAATCAAATCAGCACTGCGGACGAGATAGGGCCGAACGTAAGGCAAGGTCTCCACCCCGGCGTGATCACGACAGGGTCACTGAGTCAGTTCTTACGTGGCTATCAAAGACGAAAATATCGGAAGTTTCGTTCCGCTAATACACGTATAGGCATCGGGTCAACGTAGAGACCTCAGATGACTTCCGCGCTTAACCCAATAACTCCGGAGGGTAAAATCGCGTTTCACACTTTTGTTTTGCCGGAAGACCGACCTTCGAGTCGTCATTAGGGAGTTCCGAAGGAACTCGAATTAGACGAGGCACGTGCGATCTCAAACGCCAGGGATACCCTGTACAGGGTGCGCCGCATGCACCACCCACGCCATAAATTTCAAATGGACCTACTTATGGTCGAGCTTGATCTTGCCCCGAGGGAAAATCAATATTCAATTACATTCATATGTAATTAACCGGTTTACGGGTCGAAGCTCCACGCAAGACCGGCCTAGTCGCGCAGTGTCATAACTGCCAACATTTCGACATAACGCGCAACGCTTCGCGCGTGCACGTTAGTGAAATGTACAGGCTAGTACAGCACTGGAGTGCCGGCCAAAAGATTCTGGTCGAGCCGCCTGCGCGCAAATTGGAAAACGTAGGTCACCCGGTTAGTTACAGGGCTTGCTCGAGAGCACCCAAAACAATCGCGGCCATCTGCCTCACGTTCCGCGAACTCCGCGAATCGCTGGTTGATAAGCCGAGCTTCGTGCCTGCACCTGCACCGGCAGTTAGGTATGGACAAAGCCACTTGTAATTAAAAATCCGTCGCCGTCCCAATGCTGGCAGGCAACAATTAGTGGAACCGACCAGGTGGTCCCACAATAGCGAGCAATAACCTCGCACTCGCACCCGCCGCAAATCACGCCCACCAAAGGCCCGGTAATTACGTCTGTCCGGCGCCTGTTGACTTAATCTCGAAATACTGAATTCGCACAAAAAGTAAACATGTCTAGTATACGATTTGGACCATAAATGCACCCTGGCAATCGCCCAGTTGAAAAATAAACGTCTTGCTGCTCACGCCGAAATTTTAGACGCACCTGAAATTTAAATAAGAACCGAAACAGAGAAAACAAGTAGGTTAACCGTTTAAGATGGCTACCAACCTAGGTAGGAGCAACGCGCTCTCTAGTCGTATCGTATTTTAACGCAACGGCTCTAAAAGCAGGATCCGAAATCGTAAATACTTGCAGGATTATAGTATAGACTTATTTCAGTGCAAGAGACCTTTTAAAACCGTCAATAGCCAATCCTAGAATCAGTGGCTATACATAATTAGAAACGATAGGTTGTCAGGACCGCTGGTGGTACACTGATATACTATAAAAGGTCACTACATATCGCACCATTAGACATACCTACACTCAACTAACTTAGAGGGGACAGCGTGTCAGATTGCACTACAGGCCGCTTGTACTTGTTTCCGTGTATCTGTCCCTGCAAGAAGTTACTTAGATCCGACCAGAGCTGCTTCTCGGCCAGGTCCATCAACATTATCGCAGGCGACTAAATAGCAAACATCCTGACTGGAATTGCATTGCCGAACACAATGGCAATAAATTGTTGGAACTCGAGGAGCCACCAACATAAACATAATAGCTCCTGGGACCCCAACTAGATACTCAAACTCAGGCTATAGCGCCCCAGCACTAGACCTGCTTTTGTTAGAGACGTCTCGCCGATGTCGTATCGATAGAGGCACCTGTGAGTTAGACTCTGACCACTGCTGGTCTTATTCAAATTGGGCTAAGGCGCCGGTGCGTCCTCACCGACCAAAACCGTAATAAATTGGCATTGTTCTGAACGCAACTCAAGGCTATGGACCCCAAAGTTGCTCTAACCTACCGGAGGTTATTGATAGTAGACAAAGCGTAGTATTGCCATCGACAGTATCATAACGCATATCTCATCAGCCATCGACGACTCGGAAAAAGACAGTCAGGTTTCGGGTGACCGCAACTTTGGCTTGCTGTTCAGTATTTGATGTCTGATAAGAGAGAAAATACACCGCTGGCGTTTTATCGTATCCGTCCGAGTCAAACCGATTTTGCTTTTAGGAAACTTCAGTTAGACGTCAGAGACAGGATAGAATTACAACGCAAAGAATCGTGGTTAGGACTGATGAAACTTAGAGCATCGCAAACGCTTATGGCAGTGGCCTGACGCGAAGTCGGATCCCGTGACGCCATGCGCCATTATCAAAACAACTGGGGCTTGTTAGCTGATGACTTCGAAAAGGCTCGAATGCTTAGCCATACGCTGAGAGCATGTACGTCTTCACGCATAGCTGACGCGGGCCCACCATTATCGGAGGTGGGACCGTCTAGTCGAACTTAGGGCTGCCTTACCACCAGAGGGCGATAATTTGAAAGCCAGTGACCCCGGAGGAGGTCCGCTGATATTATTAAAGGTCTTAAACCTGGTCGGCACCTGGCCCAGACCGTATCTCAAATAGAACTTAAAATACTGTAGGCCCTATTGTCTGTGTATGGTCAACATTTTCAATATTTTATATCAACTCACTTTTCCGATGCCTGAAAGAAGTCATCGACGGTATTCCCAAGCCGAACAAACCCTCTAACCTACCCACGAGTTAGTCCAACTAGCTTGCTCAACTGCTTGGGCAAGCTATATGAACGCATAATTTCTTCCAAGTTAAAAGACCACACCTTGTCTAATAACCTCATAAACCCCAGACGAGCACGGTTTTCGTCCGAAGCACTCGTGTCCTGACCAAATTTATCGCCTGACGGAATTATTCCTGAATGGCCTTCATCAACCCAAACCCCATATCACAGGGCCGTCTTCTTCGATGTCGCAAAGGCATTGACAAAGCTTGCACAACGGCTTGATTTACAAGCTGTATTTTCGTGCCGGACAGGCTGGTTCACATCATCCAAGCTCACTTGTCAAATCGCTCTTCCGATATCGTGTCGAGGCACCTGTCCACGAGCCGTCCGTTTCAAGGGCGTCCTCGCGATCGGTCCTATCACCTTTATTATTCGCACTCACACGAGCGACATTCCTAAAGCCTGACGATGTCAATCGGCACTTTTCGCCGATGACACCGCTCTATTGTTCGTCGCTTAGACCGAACTATATCTTTAAAAGCTCCAGAACGCGATCAATCGTTTAGCGAATGGTTTCGTAAGTAGAATCGATGTCAATCCCGATAAAAGTGGTAGCAATACACTTTCATCGGTCTAGATTACGTCGTGATTACACGATACCTCCGGTCCTCAACCCAGGCGTCAGGATATGCCACGCGCTGGCCGACACCGAGACACCAGGGCAACTAAAACTTTACGGCCAACCGATCATGGGAAAGGAAGGCACAAACCAGGCGTGACCTTCGACTGCAACATGACGTTAAAAAGTTATATTCAGGTCGTTAGGAGAAAGGCTTTCTGTTCGACCGACTCTATCACCCAACGAATTCTAATAGAAATGTCGCTCAAATATAAACTTTATTGACAAGGCATGCATGACCAATCACGGCCTATGTATGCTAAACTTTCGCTCACGCATCCTCCACACCTTTTTTACCGTGGGAATGTTCACGCATACCTGTCCTCGCGGGAAGACGGTTACGTCGGACCTGCACCGACTAAAACCACCACGTTGTTCCTTCCTGACGCTTTTTAGGTGGGGTCACAGGAACGTTTTGCACCATCTGCAACCCACCAGCGCTGGCCGCCGAAGCAGCTCCATCTTGGCCTTACGGCCATCTGCCTCCCACTGGGCGCGTCGGAACTAGCGCGCCCTTCGTCTCGGCCCCGAGATAGGCACAGACCCCGAGTCTGTTATTCAGGGCCTGGGAGCCAGGAGTTCCCTGACCACGCAAGGACCAAACCCCAGCCCCCAGCGGCGGCCCGGATGTTAAGCTCCGCTGTTCCATTTCGGCCGTAGAAGGAGAAGAGATCGACGACCCATGCCGAATGTCCCTCCTCCCACGGCCCTCCACACCGCATCAGGCGGATGCCGCTGAGTCGCGGAGGAAGGAGCGGCTCTACGGAATACCGACACCTCTTCCCCGCGACTCCACCTTGGCTGCGATGGAGACAGGGGCGGCACACCACCTCCTGCAACCCGTCCTCCACCTCCTTAGGTGATCCAAAGCGGGCTTATCCAGCCGCTTGAGCAGTTCTCCACGGCCGGCCTTACACCCCAGGCCGGCCAGGTTCCTTAGCTTCCCTGCGCTGACCCAAGCCGGCAGTACTGAGCCCCACCGCATGACAAAGCGAGAACCTGTTCGGGGATCCTCCACACTCCAAAGCAACTACAAAACAAATTCATCCGCCGCGCCACTGGGGCGCAGTGGTACCAACGAAACGTAGATTTACACAGCGACGCAAATTGCCAACACCCGCGAGCATTTTAAAAGTTAACTCGCAAACACATAGATAAAGTAGTCAACCACAGCAACCTCTGCTGGTAAAAGCAGCAACGTATACGGCCGATCCAAACGCGTTCAGCCAAAAGCGAAGACCGCGAAACGTTCTTCTCGACCCGGACGAGGAAGGGTCACTGAGACCGGATCCAACGGGGTCCTGACATCAGACCCTACACACCACACGAGTAGGATAGCACACATTCCTGTAGTTCGCCCTCGCTTACGAGCACAGGCACACACACACCGCGTATACTAGATACACCGTGTTCCAGGACGGTTCTCACCGTCCCCAGCAATCGATTAATAAGTCGCCAGACCGTCGGCGTCCTGGTTCGTAAACCGACGTCGACGATCCTTAGAGACATAAATTGATGCCAACTCACGTACCTTTCTGTACTGGTGGCCCATTTTAGCAAAAATTTGGGCTACCTAGTTCGTGGGGACGGCAGCTTCTGCAACTCTGTGTTAGATGAAGCTTATTAAAGACATGAGTCTGGAAGCATAAAAAGGCAAATTCAAAACTAAACTATGTAACAACTATTATTTTAACAAACAAATATAACCGATTTCAGTGCTGTGACTGCCAATCAGACCAATCTGCTCGACAACGTGCTTATAGATATTTATATATATACTAATTGACTAATTGAGAATATAGACTAATTGAGCAGTTTGTTGATTTTTTTTTATATTATATTAAATTATTACGCTACTGCTAATTGTCCTGCAACAATAGGTGTATGTAATGGTTAATAAATAAAATAAAATATTTCTCTCAATAAATGCGGATAACAGCGTGCTCGGCATGAAACCGATGTGTTTTAATTTAATAAAATGTTATGAATCACACACAGTGGTCGGACTTATAATAAATCAATCCAAAACAAGTCTTTACTATTCGCATAAAATATAGAATTAAGGTTGATAGGGCAGACAATACACTTTACATTAGACTTTGAAAACAGGCAACGTAAAGAAATAAATCGCCGTATCGATAATGCCTGGAAGAGCTTCTGGTCCATGAAGACTTTAATGAAATGTAACTTACCGCTGTTCTTAAAGCGCAAACTCATTGACATGTACTTGTAATTCACAAGCCAATGCTGGCAGAGAACAGAGATAAATGGCAAAACGAAGGGAGACCTTGCCCAACTATGGGACACAAAAAGGTTAAAAAAAACATCTACA
Source organism: Lamproptera curius (assembly GCA_029286875.1). Lineage (NCBI taxonomy): Eukaryota > Metazoa > Arthropoda > Insecta > Lepidoptera > Papilionidae > Lamproptera > Lamproptera curius. Next base: position 1,011 of record JAGSMT010000415.1, on the reverse strand, counting down.
CGTTTTATGTACACAGAATATTTTATTTCGAAGCTAGTTGCATCGAATTTGGGACTAACTCTGGATTATCGTTAAATGACCTATATATGCTAATAACTTTAAAATGGTTACTGAAAGTTATTTCTTAAAATAATGCGCTTGCTGAATTTATCATAGACCAAGTTGAGAAGCACAATTACGTCAAACATATTTAAAGTCTTTTCTAGTCAATCGCACAAGTTGTGATTTTGACACAGCATTTTTAATATCATAAGACTGATCATAAATTATTAGAGGAATCGTTATACATTTAATATTGTTTTGAACCAATGTTAAATATTTTGATATCACAATTTTCAGATATTCCTTCACGCTATTGATGTGGTTTTTTTTTTTAATTTATGTTATCTAATTTTAAGTCAATTTAAAATGTTTTAGACAAAAGTTTTCTGTTGTAGGATTTAAAAAGACATCAGATTTCATGTTTATATATATATATATTATCACGGCATAAATGATGTATGTATTTCTATATTTAAATAATACATTAAAATTATGTTTTATTTAAATTAAGGTAAGCATCAACATTTGCTGCTATTTTATCAATATAGCAGATTTTAATCTGAAAAATCATAACAGTTACAACCATAGTATATTAACATACTGTCATTTATTACATAATTAAGAAATTGATGACAAGACAAAATATAAAAATTATTTTCGAAGCAAACAATATATTGTTAATTGCATAAACATGTAAATAAGTAGCATCTTTACCTTACAATCGTCACTGAGTGCTGTAGGTTCGAAACTAAGTCAATTAGTATGCGACTGAAACAATTGAAGTTTGCAAACATATTCCAAACAAACAACTGTTACTATAACAATTTGAGGGTACTAAAACTTACTCCGTTTGTTATTGTAAGCAACAATAAAAGACGTAATACTATGTATTTAATAGATAGGGCAATAAATCTATTTTTAAAAATATTTTATTTAAGGACTATTGTAAATATTAAAAAGGGAAAATTT
>JAGSMT010000414.1:0-80190 GCA_029286875.1 Lamproptera curius | reverse complement strand
GTGCCAACCTTTCGCCCTACACCACCGACCAATGGTCAAAGCTCAATTTAAGTCATGTTACCGAAGCCTTTGCCGATTTTTCGCTGATTGAAACCGCAAGTGAGCGCGAGGAAGCGGTGGCCATTGCCGTTGCCCTGCGTGAAGCTATCGACCAGCCGAATAAAACCGCCGCCTTTGTAACTGGTGATCGAAATCTTGCCCGCCGCGTTGCAGCTGAATTAAAACGCTTTGGCATTTATGCCGATGATTCTGGCGGCAAGCCATTAAGCGAAACAGAACCTGCCGCGCTTATTCGCTTGCTTTTAGATTGTATCTTTTCCCCCGGTGATCCGGTGGCGTTTTTATCGCTGTTAAAGCATCCATTAACGCGGCTTGGCAAGCCACGCCATCAATTGCGCGCGCTGGTTGAGCGGTTTGAGCTTTTTGCTCTGCGTGGTGGTACGGGGCGCATATCGCTTGCCAATTGTCCGGCCTTTATTGCCGAACGCTTATTAAAAATGACTGAGCTTGATGATTATAATTTTAATTGCATTGATCCGCTATTGATTGAAGAGGTGCAAGGCTTTGCCGCTTTATTGATGGAGGCAGCAAAGCCGCTTGCCGATTTTGCCAAAATTGAAGGCGAGGTAACTATAGCCCAAGCGGTAGAGGCGACTGTCACCAGTTTTGAAAATTTTGGCCGTGATGAACATGGTTCTATCGAAAAATTATATGATCGCGAGGCGGGACAAGGTCTTATCAGCTTTAATGCAAGAATTACTGGCGGATCGCTCGGGACTGGAGTTCCACGCCGCCGAATGGCCAGAAGTTTTTGCCGCCATCGGCGCAACAATGAGCGTACGCATGTTGCAAGGCGGCCACCCGCGGCTTTATATTTGGGGCGCGATGGAATCGCGTTTACAACATGTTGATACTATGGTGGTTGGCGGCCTTAATGAAGGCATTTGGCCGGGTTCCACCCGCAATGATCCCTTTATGTCACGACCAATGAAGGCAACCATTGCCCTTGATCCACCAGAGCGCAGCACCGGTATTGCTGCCCATGATTTTCAAATGATCCTTGGGGGTGATCGCGTTATCATGACCCGCTCGGTCAAGCTTGATAATGCGCCATCGGTGCCGTCGCGCTGGCTACAACGCCTTGAAACGGTGATTGGAGAAGCGGATATGAAAAGCCTGCGCGAGCGCGGGGTTAAATATCTGCAATGGGCACGAAAACTCGATCAAGCAGACGACGTCGCCTTTATTGCGCGGCCCAATCCAAAGCCAAAACTAAAATTGCGCCCGAAAAGGTTTTCAGTCACCGAAATTGAAACCTTGCGCCGCGACCCCTATGCGATTTATGCCAAGAAAATTTTAGATTTAAAACCGCTTGAACCCCTTATTCGTGATCCATCGGTTGCTGAGCGCGGCACGCTTTATCATGCCATTGTCGCAAGCTTTAGCGAGCATGTGCCGATGCTTGATGAGCAATTAATGCTGAATATGCTAACGGATATTGCTAGAGAAGAATTTGACAAAATGCAATTGCCGCTTGATGTGGAGGCCATTTGGTGGCCGCGCTTTCGCATGTTAATGCCGCAATTAATTGCATTTGAGCAGAACCTCTCACCGCGCAAGCGCTTGCCGGAAATTAGGGCCAATCCGATTGAAATTGATGGTACCGGCATTACCCTTTCAGGGCGGGCTGACCGCATTGATATTTTAAACGATGGCGGCGCAGAAATATTGGATTTTAAAACCGGCTCAACCCCATCAATTAAACAAGCAGCAAGCCTTATGGCACCGCAATTGGCGCTTGAAGGGGCCTTATTGCGGCGCGGTGCTTTTCAAGACTGTGATAAGGATAGTGCGCCAACCGATCTTATTTATGTGCGCCTTACCGGCAAGGGCGAGGTTGAAGCGAAAACTATTTTGAAAGATGGTGACAAAACAGCTATGGAATTATCCGAGCTTGCTTGGCAGCGCCTTACCCAATTAGTATCGCTCTATTTAAACGAAAATCAAGGCTATTTATCTCGCGCCATGCCACCGCTGACCAATTATATTGGTGATTATGATCATCTTGCCCGCATTTGGGAATGGTCGGCAAGCGGTGACAGCACAAGTGATAATGACGATTGAGGGAATTAAACCATGAAAGCAAGCAGTAAAATTCCCGTAAAAGCCTTGGAGGCTCAGGCACAATCGTCCGATCCTAATACCAGTGTTTGGGTATCGGCCAATGCTGGTTCTGGTAAAACCCATGTTTTGACTGAGCGGGTTATTCGTATTTTGCTCACTGGTACGCCACCATCGCGTATTTTGTGTCTAACCTATACCAAGGCCGCCGCCGCCGTGATGCAAACGCGTATTTTTTCGCGCCTTGCGCAATGGACGCGTATTAGTGATGAAGAATTAGGCGAAGCTTTAGAAAAATTAGAGCATAAAAAAACCCGATAATTTACGCATTGCTGCGGCACGCAAATTATTTGCCCATGCGCTTGAAACGCCGGGCGGCTTAAAAATTCAAACCATTCATGCTTTTTGTGAAGCACTTTTGCATCAATTTCCCGTAGAAGCCAATATTGCCGGTCATTTTGAAATGATTGATGATATGCGGGCAAATCGCGCTTATTAGTGAGGCAAAACGCCTTATGCTTGAAACCGCCTATAAGCGCGAAGATGAAGAATTAAGCAAGGCCTTTGATCTTATTTTAGCAACGGTTGGCGAATTTGGGCTTGATCGCTTATTAAGTGAAGCCATTTATAAACGTCAAGCCTTAGAACATGCACTTTCGCGTTGGCGTGAGCAAAAAATTGAATTTTTTAGAACAATTTTTGGCGTGAACGCCAGTGATAATCCACAAAATTTAAGCCAAACCTTAAAAGAAACCGCTCTTTATTCGCCCGACCGCATCGCGTTATTTTTAAGCGCTGGCGGCAGCAATATGGAAAAATTTTGCGACCGTGTTGAGGCTTTGGCCAATGAAGGCAATTGGCGAAATTTTAGAAATTAGCCTTGATATTTTATTTCCCACTCAAGCAAGCGCCAGCAAAACAATTTTCAAAAGCGTCCAATCAGTTGCCCCGAACAATTGAAATTTTCACAAAAACATGAAGCAATTTTGGGTTTAATGGACGCAATTTGCGCTGTTGACCTTGTCGAGCTTAATCATGCCGCTTATGTTTGATTGACGCCTTAACCAGCCTTTATAACCGCCTTAAAAAACGCCGTGGCTTTTTGGATTTTGATGATCTTATTCATAAAACCGTTGCCATGTTAAAGCGTAAAGGCGCCGGCGAATGGGTGCAATATAAGCTTGATCGCGGCATTGACCATATTTTGGTTGATGAAGCGAATACCAGCCCGCGCTGGTGTTGCTATTATCGGAGGTTTTTTTCGGCAATAACGCCGCATGACCAACGCACGCTTTTTGCCGTGGGAGATGAAAAACAATCAATCTATTCTTTCCAAGGGGCAATTCCTGAAGATTTTGCCCAAAATGGCCGCGCGGTTGAAAAACGCGCATTGGCAGCTAAATTGGGCTTTAAAAAATTGCGGCTTGATTTTTCTTTCCGCTCAACAACGGACGTTTTAAATGCGGTTGATCATGTTTTAGCATTGCGGAAAATTACCAAGGCTTAAGTGCGGAAAATGAAAAAACCATTCATATACCAGTGCGTAAAGATGAGCCGGGCGAGGTTGATGTTTGGGAAGCTTTAACCCCAGAAGATATTAGTGAGCCGGAAGATTGGCGCGAGCCTGTCGATCAATTGGCAGCCCCTGCGATTAAATTAGCAAAACAAATTGCGTTTACAATCAAGCATTGGCTGGATAATGGCGAGGTTATTGCTGGTAAAAACCGCTTAATCGCGCCGCGCGATATTATGGTATTGGTGCGCAAGCGCGATCAATTTGTTCATGCCTTATCGCGTGAGCTTAAAAACTTAAAAATTGCGGTTGCCGGCGCCGACCGTTTGCGCCTTGCCGACCATATTGCCATTCGTGATCTTGTGGCATTAGGGCGTTTTGTTTTGCAACCTTATGATAATTTATCCTTGGCGGCTGTTTTAAAAAGCCCGCTTTTTGGCTTTAGTGATGACGATCTTGAAAAAATTGCGGTTGAGCGTGATGGCCGCCGTTTATATCTTGCGCTTGAGCAAAGGGCTGGCAATAATCCAAAATATCAACGCGCCTATGATCTATTGGAGGAATTGCGCGGCCTTGCTGATATAACCCCAGTTTATGAATTTTATAGCCGCATTTTAAGCGAGCATCATGGTCGGCGTGATATTTTGGCACGCCTTGGCAATGAGGCAAGTGATATTCTTGATGCTTTTATGGATTATACCCTTGCGGTACAAAAAACTGGCTTGCCGGGGCTGCAAGCTTTTTTGGAAACCTTGGCCGAAGCGCAACCAGAAATTAAGCGCGAAATGGATCAAAGCCGCAATGAAGTGCGCATTATGACCGTGCATGCCGCCAAAGGCTTGGAGGCGGCGGTGGTTTTCTTGGTTGATTCTGGTGGGCGCATTTGGAATAGCCAACATGAACCAAAATTAATTGCAGTGGATAGCACCGCCAAGGGGCAAACAATTGATCCTGTTCTATTATGGCAGCCTTCAAGCGATTATAAAACTGCCCTGATTGGCGAAGCAATTGATGGCCTTAAACAACGGGCGGCGGAAGAATATCGCCGTTTGCTTTATGTTGGCATGACACGGGCGGAAGATCGTTTGATTGTGTGTGGCTATAAAAGCAACCGCCCAACCGCAGGCACATGGGGATCTTGGGAAAGATGCCGGCAAAATAAATGGTGGAATTTCACCCAGAAAAATCCGCCTATCGCTTCAGGTAAAACCCGCCCAACGGCGTTTTAAAGAACAAAAGTGGTTGGGCTTGTTCAAAAGAAATTAAAGCTATTTAAAGAAGGGGAAACAACACCCCCCATCCACCATAAAGGCAAATTTTTAATAGGAGACAAATTGTGAGGCTGACCCTTTTGTTTACCAACAAAAAAAAACAAAAATTTTAGCATAACAGGGAAATTTTCCCAAACCCAATATTTGCCCATGGGAGCGATAAAGACAACAACCCCAAAATCCGAAAAACAGGCAAACCATTTGGGAAAACCAAAAAAGAAATTTGGTTTTAATTTGGCTAAAACTTTCCAAATTTATTTTCCCGTGCGGGAAAGGTCCTAATGGGGGTTGTAAATGTGCGCGGCAAACAACGCCCCGTATCTGGGCAAATTGACCCATTGGTGGAGAACCAATTTCTTTTCCCACTTTAAAACCGGACAAGTGCAAATGAAAAAATACCCGATATATATTTTACAAATGCCTTTACCCAAATTTTGGAAAATTTCAAAAAAAGGGTTTAAAACTTTGCTTTTCAATGGCCCCATATTCGAGATGGAGAAGGTTGCGGATTTGCAAAAGCCTTTTTAAATTTTTTTGAAAATGGAAGCGGTTTTGGAAAAAGCTTTAAAACAAGGTTAGGGCCCTCGATCATTCGATCGAAATGCCTTAACACAATTTCAAATCGCGATTTTCCCCCGGAGTTGCGGGGTTTTAATTTATAAAAGGAAATTGTTGTTAAACAACAAATCGACCATTGGCAGGTGCAAATCAACATTGTTTATTAAGGTCAATAAGCTTGATTGATATGGGTCCAGTGCCACGTCAAAAAAGAACCGTTGGCCATCGTTTTAAGAATCCCAAATTTTCCCAACTCAATTTTAGCAACGCCATTTGAGTCAAAATGGGCAGGGCCATCAGCATCACGCACATAACCAATTAAAATACCCGATAAGTCAACACGGTCGGCATTAGCATTGGTTGCAAAATTAAGAGCTGAATTGATCGACCGGTATGAAAACCTGGTTGCATCATTGGCAATATTTCAAAGCAGGTGGTGCCCGTACCGCTGGATAAGTGATCATCACCACCACGGCCATTAAGAACATTATCGCCATTGCCATCGGTGATGGTATCATTACCGCTCGTGCCATAAATGCCTTCAATATTGGTAAGACGAATAGTATAGCCAGTTGCAACATTTTGGAAGCTGGTGGTATTGGCAAGACTTACGGTAATGCCGGCAGAACCAACCGCGGCAAAATCAGCAATATCAAGGCCCCTATTAACATCCCAATGGCGTTCACCATCACCCACGACCCAGCCACCGCCGCCATTATAGAAGCGAGTGCCCGCACCAATGAAGAAAGTGTCATTATAGCCAGTGCCAACAATACCAACCTCTGAGCTATAGCTATTGGTATTTGCCGTTTGACCATTTGCCTCAGCAGTCAAAACATAACCATCATAAGCATTGGTTGCCTTTAGACCATCCCAGCTGGAATTCGCATTTTCAACTGGATTGGCACTACCGCTAAAGGCTTTGCCACCAAAGTCTTGCGATGCACCATTTTGGTTAAAGCGCATCACCGCCGTATAGGTTTCATTGGCGTCAAGACCATAGAAGTGAACAATGGCCGAGCTATCATTCCAACCGGTACCATATTGCGGATTGATAATTTGGCTCGATACACGCACGCCAGCCGAATTATAAAGCTCAACCGTATTACCATAGAAGGTATTGGAACCATCGGGACGCAAAATACGCAAATGCATGGCTGTGCCATAAGTTGGCGTATTGGGGTTGGTAATAACAATCGAAGCTTCATTAACATTGGCACGCGATATGATCAAATCTAGATCACCATCCCAATCATAATCCATGGCCGCAGCACTTGCACCATTTTTAGCCAAATCAAGTGCAGCTGATGTCATGATGGCGCCACCCGTTGTTGCAACGCCCATATCCTTGATATTTTTATTATCCCAGATCGTTTGGCCACTTGCATCCAAGTTACCGGTATTATGATAATAGCGTGATGTACCAATAGAATATTGTGCTTCTGGAACTTCAACAAGATCCATCTTGCCATCGCCATCCCAGTCAATCGCAAGGGTTGATTTACCCATAATGCCATCTGCAATACGCTGAGGAGCCTTAAGGTTACCAGTACCATCATTATAGAAGATCATACTATCGGTGCCAGTGTGTATGAGCAGGTCGCCGTTGCCGACATCTTTGATGGCCAATGAATAGATCCATAAGCATCGCCATTCAAATCAGCCAGTCAGAAATTGCGCTCAAACTTCGATTGCCGCGTCCATCAAACCACTGTATTAAATATTTGGTAAAATTGATGACCAATTTTGCCGTGGAAGTTGTACATTATTTTAAGCGTACACAACTGTCAAAGTTGTGGTTTTCAGCAGTGTAAGTCCGCAGACACCAAGATCACCGACCGTCATTATTAAGATCAACACGCAGCAATTCATGATCGTGCGGAATTATCGAAATCCAACAGGCTAATGACATGCCGTGGATACCATAAGTATCCTGCCGTTCCTAAATTAAGACCTGCCTTTGCACTTATATGAAGGAAGTTGACGTCACTACCTGAGTCACCTAATACAACATCAAGCCAACCATCGCCGTCCATATCCAAACTAACAGTACTGCCAAAGTGCGTCAGCGAATTCACTTGAACAAGCGTTGCTAGATAAGTACCATCTGCCTGTCCTACAAACATCGTTCCCGTGCCAGAACCAGGAAGACCAGCTGCGTAAGTTCTATCCGTCAAGAACATATCCATATAACCATCACGATTATAATCGCCATAGGTATAAGAGCTAAACAGCTTTTCATTAGGATATTGGCTAGAAATAGCAGTATTACCAACATTTGCCCAAGTGAGCAATGTCGGATTGCTATAATTACGGAAATCCTTACCATCGGACGAATATTCTGCCATGTCGGTCATCATGGCCCAACCACCATTATTACCAAGACGCAAGGCCATGGAATAGGTAGCATAAGCACCGCCAGTACCAACATTTGGTGCCATATTACTATCTGTTGCATCAATAGCAAGTTCAAATGGACCAGATAATGAACCACTTACACCTGATAGACTTTGCACTGCCGCATAATACGTATAGAATGTTCCGTCAGATAATGGTGTTGGCGGAGTAAAGCTCCAACTTGTACCATTAACGGTTGCATAACCAATAAAGACACTGCCACGATAAATCGCAACCGTTGAGCCTGCATCAAGCGCCTGACTTAATGTACCATGCAAGGTTGGCGTTGTATCATCCGTATAGCTTCCCGATGGTAGGCTTGCAAATTTTTGCGGACCATAATCATCGCTAAAATAATTGATCGTCGCCGTTGCTGCTGGAACCGCATTATTAATGACCACCTGTTGGCTGCTTTCAGCACCCAAATTGCCAGCCGCATCAATGATACGGGTCTTGAAAATATAGGTACCATCTTTAAGCGCGCTATTGGTATTATCAAGATTCCATGTTTGCGTGCCCTCCGCATAGGTCGCATCGCGCCAAGTAACGCCATTATCAAGCGATATTTGAACGCGCTCATCGGCACCAATGGATCGAGTTGTCACTTTAGCCGTAATGATTAAGGTATTATCACGGGTAACAAAATCATTGGTAATATTGCCTGTATCTTCCGTTATCGAAACAATAGTTGATAAAGCAGTTGGTGCAATCGTATCAACATTAATATCGAACGGCAGTGATGTTTTGCCTTCATTGCCAGCATTATCGGTAACAACAGCTTCAAAGCTATATTTACCTTGTGCGGCTAAAGCTTGGGCCTCAGTGACCTGATAGGTCCAGTTGTTACCGCTTACAGTGGCATAGCCAAGCAAGGTTTTAAGATTATTTGGATCAGTCACATAGATCGCAATACGGTCACCCGTTTGTATACCCGATACGCTACCCTTTAACAGTGGTGTTGTATCATCGGTCGAGGTACCAGAAACAGTCATGTCACCGGTGACTCAAACCAACATCATCATAAAAGCCGCTAATCGCTACGTCATAACCATCAATTGGTGCAGTCTTATCAATAGTAACAACTTGCGAGCCACCACGTTGTGACATTACCAGCCGCATCAATAACACGGGTGCATAATGGTGTGATTGCCTTCGCTTAAGCTGTTCGCAGTATTATCATAACTCCATGTGTTATCCAGCATTATAAACTGCATCAACCCAAGAGCCATTATCAATCTGGATCTGGACTTTTTGACCGCTACCCAAAGCCTCATTTACCTTACCATGAATGACAAGTGTATCATCACTGGTGATAAAATCACTGTCGCTCGCGCCTGTATCAGTGGTGATACTGGTAATGAAGGAAATCCGTTGTATTGTATCAGGTTAAGTCAAAAGCTATTCGATGTTTTGCCTTCATTGCCAGCATTATCGGTAACAACAGCTTCCAAAGCTATTTCCTTGTGCGCGAAAGCTTGCGCTTCTGTTACCTGATGGTCAGTTATTACCCTTACGGTGGCAAGCCAACAAGGTTTTCATTATTCGGATCAGTCACAGGTTGCAAACGGTCACCCGTTTGCATACCCGATACGTACCTTTTAAAGGTGGTGTTGATCATCGGTCGAGTACCAAACAGTCTTACCAGTATAAACCAAATCATCTAAAAGCCGCTAATCGCTCGTCATAACCATCAATTGGGCAGTCTTATCAATAGTAACAACGCGGAGACCATTGAATTGCCACCGCATCAATAACACGGGTGCGTAATTGATTGCCTTCAGTTAAGCTGTTAGCAGTATTATCTAACTCCGGTCTTATCCGCGCATTATAGACTGCATCAAGCCCAGAGCCGTTATCAATCTTAATCTGGACCGCCCTTCAGCCTCATTCACCTTACCAGAATGACAAGCGCATCACTGGTGATAAATCACTGTCGCTTGCCCCTATCGGTGGTAATATGCGGTAATCAGGAATCCGTTGGGCTGACCGTCAAGGTTAAGATCAAAACTATTCGGATGTTTGCCTCATTGCCATTATCGTAACAACAGCTTCAAGCTATATTTGCGCTTTTTGCGCCTGTGCCTGGTAGGTCCAGTTATTCCGTTACGTGCATAGCCAAACGGGTTTAAATTATTTCGGATCAGCATAGATTGCAATACGGTCCCCGTTTGCATCCCGATACCTTACCCTTTAAGGTGGTTGATCATCGGTCGAGTCCAGAAACAGTCATGTCACCAGTAACAAACCAACATCATAAAACCGCTAATCGAATATAATTTGGGAGTCTTGGTAATAGTAATAACTTGAGACGATGATAAATTCCCGCACCGATCATCGTTTCAAACGGGTCACAATAGATTGTGTTCTCTTATGTTAGTATATCCCATAACTCCATGTCCTTACTCAGCATTAAAACTGCACAACCCAAGAGCCTTTCACTGGATTGAACTTTTGTCACTAGATCAAGGTATTATCACTTATAAACATGAATTGCTTATACGTATCATTGGGAAACCCACTGGCGTTGGCCTGGTTCCAGTGGTTTAAATGCCATCTCGCAATTTGCCTTTGGTACCTTAATATGAGTTAGATAAATTGGCCCGGGCCCAATTGCCGGGTTTTTTCCAAACAGGCCAAAAATTCCCACCTATAATTTCCCGAAATTTTTCCCTCTTGCAAAATTATTAATCCATGTCTTTCCGCTTATAGATGCTAACCCAAAGGCCTTTCCTGGATCAAGATAATCAAGTCATCCTTCCAAATGGGAAATATCCGGTGTAAAAATTTTGTTGCCTTTTAGTGGTTATGCCAATCAGTTTCGCGGCCCATGGGAAAATAAAACATTGGAAGGTCACCCTTTCGAATACCTTTAAAGTTATTTGCCTTCTTTAAAAAGGGGGTCCCTGGTAGGTCCAATTTTATTGAAAAACGGGTTTAAATTTATTCGGTCACAAAGGGTAATGGCACCCGTTTCATGCCCAACCCCCAAGGTGGGCATTTCCGGCCAACGGAAAAGTGGGTCCCTCCAACCAATATCCCAAAAACCCGTAATCGAATTTTAAATTCGGACCTTGGGTATGTTTAATATCTTGGACGATGGTGGGGACATTTCCCTGCACCGGATATCGCAATAATTAAACCCAACAAACAAAGGTCATTAGATTAAAAAGGGGCCATGCCATGCCCCTGATCCTTCCCACTTCCCCAAATTTCCAGCCAAATGTCCTTTAAGATTTACCTTTTTAAGTCAATTTCCCGGTTAAATTTTCTTGGAAATTCGTTACTTGGACGCCTCCTTTTCGGTGTCAACATTTGCCTTTTGGGCCCCACTTTTGGTGGCCCAAAGGGGGGCCCCAAAACGGATCATAACCCCAGCACCATCAAGTTTAAAAAAACCCTTTTTACCTTAGGTGGTTGACCACCCTTACCTTAAAGGTTTAAATACGGTAGAACCGAAAAGGGCCCAATCGCCCATCTCCAATTGTTTCCTTTTTGGGATTCTTTCCGAAATTAAACCCCTGAAAGCGGCGGCTTTTTGGTTCGGAAAATTTTGCCCCGCCCCGTTTTATTCCCGGTTCTTGGGTTGCTGAACAATTGGGTTTTTACCCCCACCAACCACTTGGGGCGAGGATTCCCGCCCGCATACGAAAATCCAAAATAGCCATCACAAGTACAGGAAGGCATCTTTTTGACATATAGTTTTACCGCCATTGCTTGCTTGGACCAATTCACCACATTGCACTTCAGGCCACGCAAACCAAAGTGGCGGATTACGGCCAAGGTATTTTAACAATTAATCACGGAAAAGCATATTTTGACCGTATCTTCGCGTATTAGCGCCCTTTGGCCCTTGGAATTTCAAACCGTCCGGTAATTCCCGCTTTCGGTTTGAGGTAATAACCAGATTTTGGCCCAGCAAGGCCCGTTAACCGCCTTGCCTTGCCCAACCGTGGGGGCCCCAACAAACCCCTTTTCCTAGGTAATGGTTAACTTCACCAACCTTAAAGGTTGGGGACAGTATGACAACTTTGGCCTTTAAAACGCCAATATCCGAACTTGCCTTTGGGCATTGGGGGGGTTGTATCAATTAAAAGAAATTTTTTAAACCCTTTTTCCCCGCATTGTGCTTTCGGTAAATTATATTTTCCGTCAAAGTAACCCTTGGGTAAGCCCCAAATTGCCCTATATCGGCTTGGTTCCCAACCAAAAGGGACCTTTGGAAAATCCAAAGAAGCAATTGCTTGGGTTGCCCACCAAAACAAAAAGGGTCATTCCCAAAACCACCTTTCTTCCTTAAAGACCATTATCAAAAAATGATCGGCAACAACCATTGACAACGTATAAAACCTACTTGGGACTGAACCAGCCTACGGTCAGTTGGTAAGTATTACCTCGACAAGTAGGTTTCCCACGACCATCAGGATTGATGGTGGTTGCCCAATACATCACCATCTTTTCGTGATTTGGCCACCTTTCACGCGCCGCATTGCCAGAAAGCCGGGTTTTCTCGGGGTTCCACCGGGGTCAAAGCACCGGTGAAATCCAACATTATCGGTAATGGTTGGTAATGATGGAAGGGGCTGTGTTCAAGAACAATGGATAGCCACCGTCAGCCCTTATGCCGGTTCACCGCCTGTGCCCAATCGTTAATACCATCCCCATCAAAGGCGGGCTTATCCAAGGCCCGCCATTCTTCAACAACATGCCCCAATAAACCCTCCCACCGTTTTAATGGGTTAATGTTGACCTGCTCACCGGTCCCGCACGGGGGTTTATCATCGTTCGTTTTGTAAAATTCCTTGAACCCAAAAACACAACCGGTATGCGGGTCAGGGACCAATAACAAAGTTCCCAAATTTGTTTGCCCCTCATTCCCGCCTTATCACTGGGCGGGCGGTAAAGATTAAACGCCGGGAATTGGGATTTGGGTCAAAACTCCGAATCCTTTACGCTTTGGAACCAATACGTCACTGCCATTGGCATCCTTATTATAAATATTGATGGGCCTACATCTTAGATACAATTCCCCCTATGGTTGGTTGGTCTCGGTTTCACCCGATGGATTTCTTGGGCCTATCCAAAAGATCAAGCCTTCCAAATGCAAAGGGGGTGTTTATAATAAAATTAAATTTTGAGGGCCTTCATTCCAGCTCTTCTAACAGCTTCAAAATAATCCCACCGCTTGGCCCAGTCACTTGATATTCCGGCCCCATTAACGATACATAGCCAACAAAATCTTATTGCCTCAGACGGAATGGATCGCAATCGATCCCGCTTGAACCAGATGGTTCCCTTTCAACAATGGGGTCTTATCACCCGGGCCGATTGGGTAATAATTTGAATGGCCCAAAAATCATAATAGCCACAAAGGGACATTCCCCAGGCCTTTGGTACAAAATTTGGGATGAAGGGAGGATTACCCGCCATCACGGATTCTTTCAAAATACCATCGAAGTCTGGGAGGATCATTATGTTGACACTATAGGTGCCATCGCCATTCTTCCGCTTGGATCCATTTGCATTCCCCTTTCGGTTAATGCACCAAAACCAATCAGGATTAAGGCCTTTGGTGATTTTGAATCAATGTATTATCCCGGTGAAAAGTCCTTCTTGGTACCTATCATCGCTGATGATTGGAGAACGCCGTCGCTGTTGGCCATGGTGTCAATAACCAAAGCCGTCCCTTGCCATTGCCCGCTTTCCGGTTGAGTAACAACAGATTAGTGACCCCTCTAACGGATCACGTAGTAACGACCAATTGCCATTGCCATCAACCGTGGTTGTAACCAACAAACCATTATTATCCGATGGTAATGTTACCCCTCACCAGAACCGCTAAGGTTGTTGATCATCGGTAGATGAACCAGAACTAATTGGCCCTTGAATAACGCCAACATCATACCAATCCCAATATCGGGGCATGGGGCTTGATCAATTCGAGATAAAATGCCGTCTCCTTGTCCTCGCATTTGTGTCCGCGTAAAGAATTTTACCTTAGCAACGGTTAGTGTCCAACCCAATTGCCGACTTGGTTACCAACACGATGTTTGCCACCACCACATAGTTCGTCACGTTAATTGGGTTGCTTCCCACCAAACAGGTTGCGTCATTTAATCCACCTGTTAAAATTACCGTAATGAGCAACATTATCAACAAATGATCCGACAACACTTGGTTGTATCAACGGATTCAAACCATCACCTGCACTGACATTACCAGCCGTATCGGTCACAGTCGTGGTAATTGTATGGCACATCGACAAGATAGTGGGTAAACTCACGATCCATCAGGAGATGGTGGTTCCAATACGTTCACCATTTTAATCTGATTGTACCTACTTCACCGCTGCCGGCATTGCCAGAAAAACCGGACGCTTATCATCGGTTGTACACCGGGTCTAAACCCACCGGTAATCGCCAACTATCGGTTGGTTGTAATGGGTGGCAGGGCCGTTGTATCAAGAACAATCGGATATACCCGTCATGCTGTGATGACCGCGCATCTGCTGCCCGGCAATCGGTATAAGTACCATCACCATGTGCAAAGGAGGCTTATCCTTCAGGCTCCAATTGCCAACTATCAACAACGTCGCCGCCAATAAATGTCTCCCATGGGGCCGTACTGGATAGTAATTGCTGCCTGCTTCACCGGTGCCGCGCACAATCGGGGTTGCATCATCGGTTGTTTGATGTTGCTGTAAATTACCTTGAACCAACCCAAAATTATCAGCAACACTGGTAATGGCTGGGTCTAATGGTGCATCACCAACAACGGTAAAATTCCAACCATTGGTTGCCGGCCCCTCATTACCTGCCTTATCGACTGGGCGGGCGGTAAAGATATAATCGCCCGACGTTAATCGCGGATTGGGTTCAAAACTCCATGAGCCATCGCTGTTAACGCGTGTTGAACCAATTAGCGTCACAGTGCCATTGGCATCCGTATTATAAATATTGATGGTTGCGACATCATTAGGATTTACTGAATCGTTCCCACCACTATAGGTTGGAATATGGTCATCGGTCACGCCGCCATGGGCAATCGTGCCAGTAACTGGCCCCCAATCGTCAACAAGATCAAGCTTGTCTTCAGCAATGGCAAGAGGTGGTGTTGTATCAATAGTGAGCTCAAAGCTGTTGGACGGTGTGCCTTCATTACCAGCTCTGTCGATGACCACAGCTTCAAACTTATAATCACCCTCAGCCAAAGCTTGGGCCTCAGTCACTTGATATTCCCAAGTGCCACCATTAACGATAGCATAGCCAAGCAAAATCTTATTGCCGTCAGCACCAGTGACATGGATCGCAATGCGATCCCCAGCTTGAAGACCAGATATAGTTCCTTTCAACAATGGGGTTCTATCATCACTCGAGGTACCAGATTGGGTAATATTACCTTGAATGGCTCCAACATCATCATAATAGCCACTAATAGTGACATTTGCCCCTATTGGGCCTTGCGTATTAATAATAATGACCTGTGAAGATGAACTTGAAGGATTCCCCGCTGCATCACGGATAATCGTTTCAATCGTATAATTACCATCTACAAGTACATGAGAGGCATCATTATGATTGACACTATAGGTGCCATCGCCATTGCTTACCGCTTGGATCCATTCACCAACATCTCCCTTTTCCGGTCTAATACGCAGCCAAACCGTATCGGTAGGATCAATTGCGCCATTAATGGTGATATTATAGATCAATGTATTATCACTGGTGATAAAGTCACTATCGCTTGTGCCTGTATCTTCACTGATGGATTGCAGAACCGCCGTCGCTGTTGGCCAGCTGTCAATAAAACCACAAGCCCGTTTCCCGGCTCCGTTGCCCGCATCAGTTGGGTAACAACAAGATTATGTACCCTCACTAATGGATCGTAGTAACCGACCAATTGCCATTGCCATCAACCGTGGTTGTACCAACAACAGAACCATTATTATCCTGATGGTAATGGTTGACCCCACTTCACCAGTACCGCTAAAGGTTGGTGTTGTATCATCGGTAGATGAACCAGAACTAATTGGCCCTTGAATAACCCCAACATCATCACGAACTTCGTTAATCACCGGCGCATCAGGGGCTGTTGCATCAATCGTAATAGTAAAAAGGGTGCCCGCGGTGCCGCACTGTTCAAGCCTCGGCGGTAAGCCAAGCTACCATCAGGCAAATCAGTTACTGGTGTCAAACTCCAATTGCCGCTACTATCAGCGGTTGTAACACCAACAATAATGGTTTGGCCATCACGCACATAGCTTATGGTCACGGTTGCATTAGGTGTTGCTTGGCCTACCATAACAGGTGTGCGGTCATTGCTCATGCCACCATTGGCAATATTACCAGTAATGGGAGCGACATTATCAACAAAATGATCAAAACCAACAATCACATTGCTGGTATCAACATGAATGTCAAAACCATCACTTGCTGCACTCACATTACCAGCCGTATCGGTCACAGTCGTGGTAATTGTGTGGCTACCATCAGACAAGATAGGTGGGGTAAAGCTCCACGATCCATCTGGATTGATGGTGGTTGTCCCTAATATCGTATCACCATCTTTAATGGTAATTGTGCCACCTGCTTCACCGCTGCCCGCATTGCCAGAAAGCACTGGATGCTTATCATCCGTGGTTACACCAGGGGTCAAAGCACCGGTGACATCACCAACATTATCGGTAATCGTTGGTAATGATGGCGTGGCAGGTGCTGTTGTATCAAGAACAATCGGATAGCCACCGTCCGATGCTGAGCGACCTGCCGCATCATCTCCGCTGCGCCGCAATCGTATATGTACCATCGCCATGTGCAAAGGCAGGGCTTATCTCAAGGCTCCAATTGCCATTGCTATCAACAACAGTCGTACCGCCAATAAATGTCTCACCATGGGGCCTGTCAATGGATAGTAATGGAACCCTGCTTCACCCGACCATGCACAGTCGGTGTTTATCATCGGTGGTCTGTTTTTCTTAAAACGCCCTTAACTGGATCAACATTATCAACAACACTGGTACAGCAGGCGCTGCAGGCCACCAACCACCGTAAAGTTCCAACCACTGGTTGCCGGCCCCTCATTACCTGCCTTATCAACCGACGGCAGTAAATATATTCACCGGCACCAAGTGAGGGATTGGATCAAACCCATGAAACCATCGCTGCTTGACGCTTGTTGAACCAATAAGCGTCACCTTGCCATTTGCATCCGTATTATAAAATATTGATGGTTGCGACATCATTAGATTTACGAATCTTTCCCACCGCTATAGGTTGGAATATGGTCATCGGTCACGCCGCCATGGGCAATTGTGCCAGTAATTGGACCAAATCAAGAAGATCAAGCTTATCTTCAGCAATTGCATGAGGCGGCGTTGTATCAACCTCAAAATCAATTGGCGCACTTGGCTTGCTCTCATTGCCAGCCTTATCGGTTTCAGTCACAGTGATTGAGTGATTACCACCGTGGGTATCGGCTTAACGCCCAATTGCCATCTTTGTCAACGTTGTGTGCCGATGACCGTATCACCATCTTTAATGGTAAGGTCGAGCCAGGTTCGCCCTGCCTGAAAATTCTGGTGGGTATCATTGGTGCTATCGCCTGAGTGGATAGGACCGGTTACCGGCCTTATTATCGCTAGCCGTTGGCGTTGATGGCGTTGATGGCGCTGTTGCATCAACAAAGTTGAAAGGATCACTAGAGCGCTTTCATTGCCTGTTTATCCGATGCCGTATGGTAATCGAATGATCGCCATCTGTAGGCGTAGTGTCAGGCTGCCAACCCAATGACCATTGCTATCCGCAGTCGATCCAATCAATTTCCCATATCATAAAAACTTTTATAATCTACCAGGCTCAGCATTACCAGAAAAGACGGACGGGTATCATTGGTACTACCGCCATGCACAATTGGACCAACAATCGCCTCAACATTATCATAAACACTATCAAGGCTTGGCACAGCAGGTGGAGTTGTATTAACTGGCGGTGAAACGTCATCAGAGCCCTGCGCTCCGGCAACGCCAAGACCAATGGCACCAGCACCAAGAAGCCCAAGCAAAATCGCAGTAGCATCAACACCATCGCGCAATTCATGATACACAACATCAGGATCGTTGATACCATCTTGACCAGACAAGGCCTTGGTGAAATCAACCAGCAATAGCGTGCCGTCGCCACTCAATAATAGATTATTAAACTGTAAGCCATGGGAAAAAGTCTTTAATGACGAGTTTTTGACCATCGTAACCTAATGACCAAATCACCGCCTTGGCGCGCATAATTGGAAATATCGCCTTTTGCAGCATCAATATAAAAATTGCCTGCATTATCCGATGCATTCACAACACCTGACTTATTGGTGATTTTTATATTCGCATGATTATTCAAATCTGATTGACTAAACACTATTCTATCTCCACTCAATGCAAGAATGCACAAAGGCAATATTTAAAATGTGAATATATAACTTTATTATATATTCACATTTCAAATATTATAACCTCTGGTATTAAATTAGAAACAACAAATAAAAAATAACGAAACAAATAAACTATAGAAAACATTTAAATTAAACACTACTATAAGGTCATTGCTAAATATGGCTCAAAAAACCTATTAAAATCAACCCTAATTATTTTTTTAATATTTAATTAAACTTTACTACTATATAAAAAAATAATAAATACATTTAAAAGAATTCGAATAGAACAATCTATCTAAGCCTTAACGACATCAACGATTGATCGGCATAAAGGTTCCCACAATTTGAAAACAATCATTGCAAAAATAGTGCGAAAACTAATAACCTCATTGCTATGAACTGCATCATAAGTGGCTAATTTTAAAATTAGCTGGAATATTTAAATTATAGGCGAAGGTGAATATGTGGTAACAAACTCAAAGCTGAAAGTTATATGCGGATTAATTAAATTATATTTTTAGCTGGCGACTTAAGGTGTAAAATTTTCACTTGCCATGATATATAGTCAGCTCATTTGACTTTGCAAAAATCAATCGGTTAAGTTGAATGACTATAAATAATGCCTGAGTCACTCTTGTAGATTTTAAACTGCGTGGATATAGCAAAAGACCTAACCACCCCAAAGGGTGGATTTTGCAAAGATAAGGCAAATCCATCTGATAGAACTATTGTTGCATTTTTGAAAAGCGAGCTTTAATGACTGATATTATTCTCCATTATTGGCCTCATATTCTTGCAATTTTATCAATTGTTATGGGCTTAACTGCGGCCATTCATGCAACAATGACCAAGCAGGAAGTACGAACGGCAATTGGCTGGGTTGGTGTCATTATTCTTTCGCCTATTTTAGGGGCGGTTATTTACGCCATCATTGGCGTCAATCGCATTAGGCGCAATAGTGTCGATAGCCAACGGCGCAAAGTCAATGAAATGGAGCACGTCCATTTTAGTGCTTATGCTGTCACCAAGGATCAAATCGAGGAAACTTATCAATATTTCGGCAAAGCTATGAGCCAGTTGGGTGATAAGGTCAGCCGATGCAACCAAACAAGCGGTAATCATATTGAAATTTTAAGTGACGGTGATCTTGCCTTATGAGGCAATGCTAGACGCAATAAAAAATGCTAAACGCAGCATATTATTGGAAAGCTATATTTTTGATCGTGATCCAATTGGTAAAAAATTTGTCATCGCATTGGCTGCTGCTGTAAAGCGCGGCGTTAGCGTGCGAGTGTTAATTGATGCAGTTGGCGCCCGCTATTCTTTTCCAAGTGTCGTCCATTTATTAAAACAACATAATGTGCCTGTTGGCGTATTTAATGGCAATATTATTATCGGCCTACGTCTTCCTTATGCCAATTTAAGAACACACCGCAAAATATTAATTATTGATGGCACTATAGCCTTTACTGGCGGTATGAATATTCGTGTTGGGTTTTCACATTTATTGTCTGGCGACAACGCCTATAATGACACGCATTTTCGCCTTAAAGGGCCCGCCGTTGCTGATCTTTTCCATGTTGCAACGGAAGATTGGATTTTTACCACCAAGGAAAAACTAAACACGGCGCATTGGGCTATTCCTCGCCCTGCCCTTAAACCAAATGAGGGAAAAATTATCCGCATTGTCCCCTCAGGGCCAGATCAAAGCATTGAAACAAACCATAAAATGCTTATTGGTGCTTTTTCTTTGGCACAAAAGCATATTCGTATTAAAACACCTTATCTTTTACCCGATCGTGAATTGATTAGCGCCCTTGTTACGGCAGCACGGCGCGGTGTGCGTGTTGATATTGTCATTCCGGGTGAAAATAATTTAAAACAGGTTGATCGTGCCATGCGTGCGCAATTTGACCAATTATTGCACGATAATTGTAATATTTGGCGGGCAAGTGGCACGTTCAACCATTCCAAACTTATGACCATTGATAATAAATGGTCCTATGTTGGCACATCCAATCTTGATGCACGTTCCCTGCGCTTGAACTTTGAAGTTGACCTTGAAATCATGGATTATAAATTTGCCGAACAAATCGCCCAAAAAATTGATGATTCCATGCAAGGTGCCAAGCCGGTTCTATTGAAGGATTTAAAAGCAAGACCCTTTACCGCCCGCTTGCTTGATAGAATTATTTGGCTATTTTCCCCCTATCTATAAGGGGGAGTTTTATACGCCGCGCTTATTACCCCATATCAAGACATGCAATTGCGGCAAGACCCGTGCTTTAAACCAACCATCAAGGCATACGCGGTCAATAAGCCATTCCATGCGGTTTAAAATGCCATTAGTATCAATCTCACCATCGTCTTGGCCTTGGGGTGGCGTATGATTGCCGGGCTGCACGTAAATATCAAGGTCTGAAAATTCATCACCAATAGACCGGGCAAAGAGGTAATCACTTTCATCAAAAACAACAAATTTTAACACCACCTTGGTATTTTTTGCCGCT
This sequence comes from Lamproptera curius, assembly GCA_029286875.1. Classification (NCBI taxonomy): domain Eukaryota; kingdom Metazoa; phylum Arthropoda; class Insecta; order Lepidoptera; family Papilionidae; genus Lamproptera; species Lamproptera curius. The sequence goes on along the minus strand of JAGSMT010000414.1, from coordinate 59,401 downwards.
TTAATCGCTTGTTTTAACACCGAGCGCTCGCAGTGCATTTTGCTTGATGGCGGTTTGGGGCTTAAAACCAACCAATCAAGGTCTTTAAACCAAGGTTTAACGATTGAGCCTTGCGTTTCCATGGCAAAAAAGAATGGCCGCGCTCTTTGCCGGCATGAATAAGGCTATCAAGCGGCTGAATAGCAGGATTGCCACCCGACAGCGATACCATGATCGGGCGACCATTTGATAGTTTTTCAACCTCAGCCAATATGCTTGCGCTTGTCATCTTCTGCCATTGCTCGCGATACGCACTATCAACCGCATAAAGCGTGTCGCACCAATCGCAACGATAATCGCAGCCACCAGTTCGCACAAAAACCGTTGGCATGCCAATCAGAACGCCCTCGCCTTGAATAGTGGTGCCAAATATTTCGCAAATGCGGATTGTATCATTCATTGATTATCAACTATTTTTTAAAAAACTATTCAATTATGGACGTCTAATCCATTGTTTGACCTGCGCTTTTTGTCCGAAAACCGCTCACATTTTCGCAAAACGCTCTTTATGCGCAAAACTATTACGGGCGATATATCGCCCAGTTTTGGCGTTTCACTAACGCGTACAGCGCATATTTGCGGGCATTGCGGCTTGAAACGCTGATAAAAATGGCGAGCCAAATTTTCAGCCGTGACGCGGTCATGACCTAAAACATCATTTAAATGACGATGGTCATATTCATCATCAATGATTTTTTTGGCAAAAGCCAATTCACGGTAATCAACCACAAAGCCAAATTCATCAAGGTCTTCAGCGGCAAGTTCTATGACCACAATATAATTGTGGCCATGCAAACGCGCGCATGGGTGGCTTTCTGGTAAAGCAGTTAATTGATGTGATGCCGAAAAATGAAATTCTTTTGAGATTATAAACATTGTTCACACCACCCTTTACTAAAATGGGGTTTAACAATGGTTTTAATGATGTTGTTTTGCCTATTGCAATTATTTTGCTTATTGTAGCGGCAATAAAAACCTGCAGCATTAAATGCTGCATGAATGAGTTTACGCATATTCTTGTCCTTGTTTTAAACGGGTAGGCTGCGACCGTGGGGTGGCGATTATCACTCGCACCATAAAAAGTAAAGGGGTTAAGTTGAAAAGGAAGGGTTGCTATGGGGAAAAGCCTTGGCTTGCTGGCTCATCATGCGTAAAAAATCCATCAGCAAAATAAAATCTGGTTCATTTACCAAACAATCAGCCGCGCGAAACGGTGAGGGAAGAGCGCAATAAAAATCTAAATTTTGCTCATCTATATAGGGAAAAGCAAGATAGCAGCCAAAGAGTAAAAGATAATAATCACTCAAACACTGATAAAGTGTTAGGTTTGGCGGAATGGTTTGATAAAACGCTGAGCTTGGCGCGATAAAAGTTGAAAGCGATTGCTCTTTAAGCTCGATCAAACTGTGTGACCAATCGCGTTTTAAATATTTATGGTCAATTAAATGGCGCATCGAAGCTAAAAGAAAAGCTTGGTAATCACCTTTAAAATCATCACCATTAAAATTGCTATTGCGTTCATTTTCATAAACTGGAAAGGCGATTTCAAAATCACGCACATTTTGTAATGATACCGCTTCAATATTGATTTTTTCGCCCTCAATGGTAATGAGCCCATAGGCGGCAGGGAAACTCACGCTTGAGGGCATGGCATAATTATGCAAAGTTTTATATTGTGAATGGCCAAGGGCATGCATATGGCCCGCTAAAATGATAATGGATTCCCGTATTGGCTAGCCTTTCACTATAGGATAAAGCCGGCATGCGTTTTGCCCAACTTGCGCCGCCGGCAAGTTGCCCAATTTTATCATGCTCATTTTTATTAAGGCAGGGAAAACCAACCATTGGATAATGAGAAAAGGCCAACAGCACCTTGCCGCTATCCTTGGCGCGTTTTGCAACATCACTAAGCCAGTCTTCCATATAGGGGCGGCAATCAAGTACTTTTTGCCATGCGGCATTGGCATGCAAAATATATCGACCAGTTTTATCTTGGCGCACAATATTGCCATCTAATAAAAGCAGCCAAATATCTCCTGCTATTTCCACTAGATAAGAGCTATCACTGGCTAAAAAGCTGTCATCTTTATCACTAATTCCTGCCGCTTGCAGCCAGTTTTGAGGTGTTTCGCGATAAATAGAGTGACTGTTTTCGCTCATGCCCCATTGTTTGGTAAATTCCAAAGCTTGACTTTGCGTTGAACAAACCATATCGGCGCTATAAATGGCATGGCCATCTGGGTTGTTAATGCCGGTAACGTGGACGCCCTTAAATTCACCTCTATGATTGCTCATATGACTACTGGCTTTAATCAGCCATTTTTCCAAGGGTTTTCCCTGATTTCCAAAGCAATCATGATTGCCAAATAGCGCGAAAAATTGTATATTATAATGCTTCGACATTTTATTCAAAATGATTTTTAACGCTTGATAATTAGGGGGCTGTCCATCATCGGTTAAATCGCCAAGCAATATGACATGTTTAATGCCACGTTTTTGAATATCTTCAAGGGCATTATTAAGGGCGGCAATGCTTTCATTAAAAACACGGGTTGAAGCCAAACTATCTTTTAAACTACGTAAACCAAGATCACCATTATAAGCTTCAAAAAGACCATAACCAAAATAGATATCGTGCAGATGAATATCTGATAGAATTGCTATTTTTTGCATCAAACCCCGCTATTTTTCTTATTATATTTTTTTTATAAAATTATTAGCTTTAAGTAATAAAGTCAAACAATGACCAAGAATTTATAGCTTAGCAAGCAAAATATAGTGAGCGCTTTTAATTTTGTGCAAAAATTAAATGGCAAAGACGAACGATAATAAAAAAGCGAACGTATTGGATTTTGAAAAAATTAAAAGATTAAAACAAAGAATTGTAAGTAAGTACCTACTCCATGCTTGCGGATTTTTAGGTGCTTAGTGCATAATGGCATTTTTTTACCATAAAAATTGATTGATCTTGCAGGAAAGCGCCTTGGGTAACAAATTTTGTCATAATTACTCGTTATTACTGCAGCGATGAAAAAAGAGGATCAGAATGCAGGATATTAAAACCAATAAACAAAAACAACCTGAAAATGACGCCAATTTATGGGATGATATCTATGAACGCCATATGATTGCCTATTATTTTATGCGCCTTTTGCATGGTACAAAAAAGCGCGATAAATATATAATCAATCAGGAAATATTAAACTGGTATGCGGAATATCGCTTTATGTTGGGGCTTTCCATTCCAGAGTTAAACCACTTGGTTAAAAAGGACGAGGGTGATGTGTCAATGGATGATTACCGTTTGACCTTAAGCCCCAATACGTTTTCGCAAAAGCAACCTATTCCTGCACCATCGGCGTTACAAAAGCGCCTTGATGTGCTTGCTGATATATTAAAACTAAATGGTGATGAAGTTGCCATATTAAATGCCGTTTATCGCTTTGTGCGCTTTTTGCCGCTTATGCAAATGATGTCCGCCTTTGATGATAATAGCTGGTTGCGCAGTGATCCCGATATTCGCCATTTATCGGCGGTATTGGGTAAAAATATCATGCAAACGCGTGAATTGCTGCGTGAAGATTCCAATCTTGTGCAAATGGGTCTCATTAAAGATCGCCATGGCGATAATTGCTCCGTATCAGAATTGGTTATCAAGATTGTAGAGGGTGACAGCTTCCATACGGATGAACTTTGCAACCAATTGGTAGGGTTGCAGACAAAATCTGCGCTCAGCCTTAGCGATTATGATTTTCTTGCCCAAGATTGCGATGATGCCATTCGTATTTTACGCGGTAGCCTTGATAAGGGTGCTAAAGGGGTTGGTATATTGCTTTATGGGGCGCCGGGAACTGGTAAAACGCAATTTGCCAAATTGCTTGCCGAGCATAGCGGTGCCCGTGCAGCCTTTATTGGTGAATCAAGTGATGATAATAAAACCGACCCATCACGCTATGAGCGCCTTGTGCATTTATCACTGTTATCTGCCCTTGGTAAAAAAGCCGGCCGTGTGGTTGCCATTGTCGATGAAGCGGATGATATTTTTGCCGGGATTGATAATTATGATCCGCGTGGCCGTGCTGGTTCAAAAGTCTTTATGAACCGCTTGGTGGAAAGCAGTGAAATTCCAGTTGTCTGGATTGTTAATGATTTGGAAAAATTGGGGGAAACTATTTTACGCCGCATGGTGCGTATTATTGAGTTTCCAAAGCCTGAAAAATCCATTCGTGAGCGGATTATTAGCCAAGAGGCTGAAAAAAATGGTGTCAATCTTGATAGTGAAAATTTTGACAGTTTAAGCCGCATACCCGCAGCACCCGCGCTTTTTGCAAGTGGATTACGCGCTGCTGCTTTGGGTGATGGTGATGGCCGCATGGCAGTTTCTGCCGTTCACTCGGTTTTTAAAGCCCTTGGCGGTGAAACACCGCAAACCTTAACTAATAATAAGGCCTTGGTGGAAGAATTCGAGATTGAGCTTGCCAATTCAAACACTGATTTAAAGCAATTGGTTGATAAGATCGTTACCTTGGGGCCAAAACCCTTATCCTTTTTGTTTATGGGCGCATCGGGTACGGGCAAATCGCTGTTTGCCCGCCATATTGCCGACAAGCTTCAAATGAAGGTTGCCCATAAACGCGCATCGGATATTTTAAGTATGTGGGTGGGGGGAAGCGAAGAAAATATTGCCACCATCTTCAAGCAAGTAGCCGAAAACAAAGAATTTTTGATTATTGATGAAGCCGATTCCTTGCTTTTCAATCGCGAAGGTGCCATTCGCAGTTGGGAGGTTAGCCAAGTCAATGAAATGCTCACTTGGATGGAAAGCCATCCTTTGCCTTTTGCGGTGACCACCAATTTGGTTGAGCGTTTGGACCCAGCAGTATTTAGACGGTTTTTGTTCAAAATTGAATTTTTACCGTTAAATTATGATCAAATCCAATTTGCCTTTAAACGCTATTTCAAAAACGATGCGCCCGATAGTGTGTTGGGCTTAACGCAATTAACCATTGGTGATTTTGCCGTTATTGCCCGCAAATGCGATATTCTTGGCATTGATGATGTTAAGATCATTGCGCAAATGCTTAAAGACGAGATTGCAATGAAAAAAGAACCGTCAATTCAATCATTACTAGCAATGAGTAATCATTGATGCATCGACCATAAGCTCAATCGTCAAGAGGATATTCACTTGCAGGTAAAGCAGTGAAGTCCTCTTTTTTGCAATTAGAGCGCATTTCGATCTGATTGGATCAGATCGGCACTTTAATCCATTGTTTACGCAGCGTTTTTTTCCGAAAACCGCTTCACAATTTTCGGAAAACGATCTAATAGCAGCACCAGATTTATCTGCATTTGACGATTGTTAAATTACCAATTATAATTTTGCTAACCTACACTTAAGCCGTTTTGATCAAGACTTAAAATATAGCATTTGATTTATCTTACGCGAAATTGGTCTGAAATGCATTTCTAACAATGAAAATAATTTAAGATTATGGTGATATGTCACACGACATCCTAGTCGTTCAAAGCTTCTCAGATTTTGCACCACAGGTGGTTTTGCATCTGAAGACGCTGAAGTTGTGTGTTGGCAAGCAGTTGTGAAAAGCCCCGAAAAGGTAAGAACAAATGCGTTATTAGGATTTTATTTAAAGAACCTTCTTGATAAAGATCATATACCTAAAGAATGGATTGATTAAAACTAACTAAGAAAAATTATTTTATTTTAAGGATCTCTGTGAAATTCAAAGCGCAATTAGCCCTCTCGTATAGGTATCCAACCTAAATTTTGTACTTGATCATCATAAAATGCACGCGTTTCACAATAGGCTAGTTCAGATCCTGTAGGTGTATTCTTTTTGAAATGATCGTTTCCAATAATATATTTTTCTCCCTTTTATTTTGCGCGGTTTGAAATGGACCTAATCGATCAATGATATTGCCAAGGCTGCCACGCCATTTATCTTGAATTCCTGACTAAAGTTGAGGGAAAGCAACAACCAATCAGTATGAATGCACACATAAAGGGAAAACAACCTATTCATCAAATCATTACCTTTGATTGTTTTCTTAATGCCATTGTCATGCATTAACGACATTTGTAAGGACTTTTAACTCTTTGCCTGTATCGCTATCAATAATGCGCAATGTTGCCCCCTTATGGGTGGCGCAAAATGATTGCGCACAGTATAGATGCCGCTACCTTGCGCAAAAATATTGAATTTTCTCTTTGATTACTTGTCCATTGGCATCATAAGCCTCAAAACGATAATTACCACTCAAAGTTACAGCCGCTGAGCATTATCCCGAAAGAAATGATATAATTAATTTGCTTTTCATCTGACCCTAAAAGCTAACATCTGTATTAAATGCCACTGGATTAATTATTAAATACACCTCTAGCAACGCAAACAGGTGGTTTAAATATTTGATATTTATAGGTTTGAATGCAACCTCACGAGGTGTATTATTTGGATCGATTTAAAGCTTATATATCTAAGAAACTCTTTTAAATATTTATTTATGAAAGCCTCCTAAAAGGCAAGTCATAATTTAATACTTTTATAACCGCATTGTTTTTTAATGTTTGTTCTACATCTTCAAAGTTGCATTTGGTTTATTATATTGTAGTCCGTTAGGATTTTATTGGAAAATGCCCACCGCAAACTAAAAAACACTTAAGATATTAAGAATGGTAATAATAAAATTTTAGATTTAAACCTCCAAAAGCTAGTCCTCCAAAAAAGTTGTATGTGGATTAATTACAAGGTTCTTTTTTTAATTAAACACACTTTTAAACGCAAACAGGTGGTTTAAATTTTGTGATATTTATATTTGAAAATCAGAGTTTACCAACTTTATCCATTTTAAAACCCTTTTAATTCATACAAAATCTACCTTCAAACCTTCATTTTTAAATACTCTAAAGGGGGAATTAATATTTTATAACCGCATTGTTTTGGCTTGTTCAACCTCGGAGTTGCACCGGTTTCTGATATTTAGGAGTTGGGGTTTTATCTTATAACCTGGTTAAAAACACCACCCAACCCTAAAAACACTTAATGATAGTAAATAGCAATAATAATTTTTTCTTCATATGTGCCTTCCAATTTACAAACAGGTCCATGCGCGTTATCGTTGTAGATATTGATTCCATAATCCGGCTCCGCCGGTGTCCGACCAAAACAACTATGAACAGAGAAGCCCTTTCCACAAGGTTAAAATACCAAAAATGGCTTTATTTGGTTATACCTTCGCGTACTATAAACCGTTACAGGATTCCACCAGCAAGTTCAAGACGGCAACCTTAAGCATATGGTTTGATCAAATATTACAACTTGCAGTGTTTGTGGTTTTATTTAAAATTTATTCTTCTTTGATTTGAGGCACGACGACATCTTTTGCTTGTTTAGCCACCGCGTTATACCTCATCTTAAGGGTCGGCAATCATCAGCTTTGAACCCCGCGCCGTCAAACTTAGAGTTACTCTTCAATTATTCCACCCCAGAGCGATTTGATCTGATTGATCAGATTGGCGCTCTAACTTTGTTTGACCCGGTTTTTGTCCGAAAACCCTTTCACCTTTTCGAAAACGTCAAGCTGTGGCAGCCAAAAAAGGGACTTTTAACGATATGGCTGCGTCATATTATTTGAACGCATAAGAAAACATTGCTTTTAATACTTAGTTGGGTAAAAAGGGGCATTGAATACTGATGATAGGGATGCTGTCATTAGAAAACTTAACATGATAAAATCAAACACTTGAATGAGGATATCATGAAAAAATACAATACCAAACTATTTAATGTTTAAACACCACTTCAGGTATTGATGAAAGAACTTGATTTGACATCAAATTTTAAAAGTGAAAAGACCTTAAAAATAATTTAAAAGCATAAAACAGCAGCTCATAATCAGCCTTATTTAAAGTTTGGGACAAAACCAAAAATTTAACCATCCTTGAGAGAATGCTGAAATGAGATTTTTCCCTATTTGAGATAGGGACTTTGGGGCATGAAATTTGTAATATCAATTAGGCCTGCCTCATCATGCAGAGGCAAACAGGCTTGCGCCTAATCGGCAAGGGTTGATGCAACGCGCTAATGCCTTTTATGCACCTCGACCGAGCTTACCAGATTTTGCGGATAAGCAAAAACACGGCCGGCGGGCAAACGGGGAAGGGCTGGAAAGCTTGGCAATGTTCCAAGAGCAAGATCAAAAAGCGGTGATAGGCTTTTGAGCGATGAACCCTTACCAACCCGCCATTCATTCAAATCGCCAATCAATAGGGTTGGCATAGTGGGGCGGCTGGCAAGATAATCCAAAATGGTTTGTGCCTGCTGCTTGCGTGAGCGGTGTAAAAGCCAAAGGGCCCAATGACCCCAAAAGGACCTTTTACCCAAAAACAATGACAGCCCTGGCGGCTCTAACCGGGCAAGCGGATTTGTGGATATCGGTACCGCCATTTGGAAAAAAGCCCATTTCCCTAAAAGGCCATGGTGACATTGCTTTATCGGAACTGGTTTAAACCGGTGCGCTTTAAGATAGTCAAGACCCGGGCCAATACGTCCCAAAAAGCATCAATTTCTTTGGGCCCTAATCGGATTTAATTAAATTAACAAGTCGGATTAAAATCCCTATCCAAAACCAACGCAGGGAACATTATAAGAGGCATAAACCGTTCGCCGCCTTTTTATCGTTGATAACGGGCGAGACCACGGCGATTTCAATGGCGAAACATTTTGCCGTAACGTCATCGTGTTGAACCGTGGAATAGAAAACCGCTTTTTCTTTTTGTCCATTTTCCAATCCATTGCAGGGTAAAATTAAAAAATCAAACCGGGGAATTAATAGTCTTAAAACATGTCAATAAAATGATAATCACCATGATGATAAATTTAATAAACTATTTATCATCTTAATGACGAAATTTATCAAGATAAATTTATCATCTATGGTGCATATAATCTGTTAAAAAATAATCACTTATTTGTGTAGTTGCCACTATCTGTGTCATTCCTGACATTTTTTCATTTGCCAAGACGCATGCACGTACCGTTTTTAGCTAATCTGCCATTACAAAGTTTCAGTTTTATGAAAAATATTGATTAGCATGCTATATTTTAGCAAATTATGTAAAATTGACCATAAACAATGGAAATAAAACCAATCGCTGGTCATTTAAATGTCGAAAACTATTGCCGGCAATCTTGGCAATCTTTCCGAGCTGGTGGATCGGGCGCAGCTTTAGGCTTGGACCTATACTGATTATTAGTGGATCGATATAAAATGATTCAAATTTTGTTTACTTGTATTTGATCATAATATATCGTAATTTGATCAAAAAGATCCTAATCAATTAAAGCAAACGCTCATCACAAAATTGGGATCATAATAAAAAAATGGGATACTGGTTAGGGAGGTAATCTACCAGTAAAATTTGTTTGTTATATTCTGCATGGCTTGTAAGTGGTTTACAAGGAAGATGAATTCCTGCACTGTTGTCAGCAGACTCATAACCGTTTTTAATTGTGCGGCTTTCTATGAGTTGCACGATTGAGAATATAATTTTAACAAACATAAGACTTAGGGTGAACGTAATGTCTGTTAAGAAATTTTTTAAAACCTGTCTTATTGCTGCAGCTAGCGCGCTTGTAACTTTTGGCACCTTTGGAACGGCAGAAGCACAGAATAAAAAATTGTATATTTTCAATTTTTCTAATTATTTTGCCGATGATACAATTTCAAATTTTATCAAGCAAACGGGCATTGATACCAAGCTTGATTATTTTGATACCCATGAAATGTTGGAAACAAGATTGATCACAGGTGGCAGTGGTTATGATGTTGCTTTTGCAAGCTCACCGGTTGCAAGCCGGCTAATTCCCGCCAATGCCTTGCAAAAGCTTGATAAATCCAAGCTTAAAAATTATGGCAATATTGATCCGTTCTATTTAGAGATGATCAGCGCTTTTGATCCGGGCAACGAATATATGGTGCCCTATATGATCACCACAACAGGTATTGCCTATAATGTTAAAAAAATAGCTGAGCGTTTGCCTGATGCACCGGTTGATAGCCTTGATATGTTCTTCAAGCCGGAAATTGCCTCAAAATTTGCCGATTGCGGCATTGGCATTAATGATTCGCCCAATGAGATTATCCCAATTGCTTTAAATTATCTTGGTCTTCATCCCTATTCAACCAATAAGGAAGATCTTGCTAAAGCAAAGGAGCAATTGATGAAATTGCGCCCCTATATTCGTCATATGCGTACGGGACAATTGCTTGATGATATGGCATCTGGGGAGTTATGTTTGGCGCTCATGTGGAATGGTGATGCTAATATTGCCACACAACGTGCTAAAGAGGTTAATTCAGGTGTTGAAGTGATTTACCGCTTGCCAAAAGAAGGCACCAGTATCACCCTTGATAATATGGTTATCCCCGTCGATGCGCCAGACCCAGAACAGGCCCTGCTATTCATTGATTATATTATGGAGCCAAAAGTAACCGCAGATATTACCAATGCGGTTTATTTCCCTAATCCTAATAGTGCCGCAACGCCTTTTGTTTCTCCTGAAATTCGTGACAATCCTAATCTTTATCCACCGGAAGAACTACGAAAGAAGTTTTTTGTTGATAATTATTGTCACGCGCGATGCACGTGAGCGCACACGCTAGGACTCTATTTAGAGCCGGTAAATAAGCTAAAATGAGGGGGTGGTTTTCGTATTCCACCCTTTCTTTTCTTGTTATATATCCTTGCCATCTTGTTCTTTTGTTATTTTAGCCCCAGAGCATTTATCTGAATTTGCCAAAATACCTTAGTTATTGATTTTGCATTTTTTAAAATGCTTGAATGGAATTATGGGGATAGTTATGATGACTCCATGTGTTTCTATAAAAAATGGACCAAAATTTTTGCATTTATGCTGTCAATAGCATCAATCTTGATATTGGTGAGGAGAGTTTTTCTCCCTTCTTACCCATCAGGTTGCGGAAAATCAACACTTTTGCGCATGATACGGATTTGAAGTGCCAACATCGGGCACCCAATCCCGCCGGTCAGGATATGACAATGGTTGATCCCAACAAGACCAAATAATATGATGTTCCAACCATGCGCTTTTTTCCCCACCTTAGGTTAAAAATATCGCCTTTGGCTTGAGCAAGAAAGATTGCCAAAGCGGAGATCAATTCGCGCATCAAAGAAGTTGGTGAGAAATTAAAATTAACTGAATTTATGGATCGAAACCAGCAAGTCTTTCAGGGTACCAAAAGAAGGTGGTTGATTGGCGCCGCGGCGGTGAAGGTCCAAAGGTTTTTGTTGATGAGCCTTTGGGCATTGATAAAATTTGCGCACCCAAACGCAAATGGAGCTAATGCGCCTACAAAAGAACCTTGCATTACTTATCATCGTCACCCATGACCAAGATGGAGCCATGACCGTTTCATCACGTATTGCGATTTTGGAAAAGGGTGAAATTATCCAAACCGGCAGCCCGGAAATATACGAAAAGCCGCAAACGTTATGTCGCCAAGTTTTGGGTGAAACCAAATTATTACGCGATTCAGCTTGAAGAAGATGGCGATTTTATCATTATTGAAAGCAAAGAAGTTGGTGGAACAATTAAGGCCACTTATTCAGACCGCGTTCTCTTGAGTGAAAAATTCTGGCTATCCATTCGCCCCGAGCGGGTTGAAATTGCCAAAGCCGGCACGCAAGGTATTGAAGGTTTAAATGCCGTCATTGAGGAAATAACCTATACTGGCATTAAACGCAATTATCGTATGCGCCTTGCAACGGGCAAAACAATTGATGCTATCCGTGTCAATCAAGGCGTTGAATGCGACTTTGAAATTGGTGATGAGGTTATTGTCCATTGGCATCCTGATGCTGCTTTGTTGTTAGCTGATTAGGTGGGGGTGTTTCGATAAATCGATAAAAACGCGGGGCCCAAAACCCCTGGAGCCCCCCCATTTGGCACCAACCGCCTTGGGCGCCATATTTTTTCTGAAAAGCCCTTTTAATAAAATTTTTTTAAATTTTTACCGAAATTTTTGCGGGGATTTATGGTATTTGTATACTTTAATTTTACCTTTTTATGGTTTTGCGGGTTTGCTTTTTCAAACCCTTTGGAGCCCGATCCACTTTGATTTTCGAAATGAAAATTTGGGCTTGCCAAAAAATTTTTTTGGGGTTTTTTGGTTTTTAAATTCCCAAATGGCCCTTTTGGTTTTTTTTTTAACTGAAATTTGCTGGTTTTTTCGGTTTGTTTTAACCCAAAAACCCCCATTGTTTTCTTTATTCGGGAGCTTTCGGCCAGGGGGTTTCACTTTTTATTCCAAAACAATATCAAATTTGCCAGGCAAATGCTGGGGGGCGTAAACCTGTTTAAATACGCAAATTAACGTTTTTTCATTTCCCATTTTGGTTGGATTTTTGTTAATCCCGTCTTTTGGGGGGTGGCCCGGGGTGGTTGGTCCGTTTTAAAATTTTTTAATAAAATTGTTTAGGCCGCGTCGGCCTGCCCTTTTCGGACCCACCCAATTTCAACGGCCAACGCTTTCGGGCCGTAGGTTTTAATGCCATGCTTGTACCTGATTATGCCGAAGTTGTTCGGGTATTTATGTTGTTGATGTTTTGCATCTTGATCGGGCCCCCAGTTCCATTAAATTTGGCAAATCTTTACCATGGTTTTGCCTTTTGGTGGTAACGCGCTTGAGGAGCTTGATCCTCACTGAAGAGGCACCGCGACCTTGGCTGCTCACCCTTTAGTGCGTTCATCAAGGTGGCACTACCTAATCTTGCAACAGCGCTGGTTTCTGCGTGGCTTTTATCCTTTACGCTTTTGGATGATCATTTGAGTTTTAAACTGTTTGCATCAACCCTGCCAATGAATATTTATTCGCAAATTAAATTTTTTAACGCCGAAATTAATGCATTGACTATTATTCTTTGGTGTTGCGGCGGTTTTTATTTGGGGCTCCCCCGCCATTCAAATCGGTTGTTGCAACATTACCGCCCTTTATACCACCGATTTCAAAACCTGATTTTTGGGAGATAATTTGGATTATATTATATCGGTTCCATTTTATTTTTATAAAATCAACTTATTTATTGAGCTGTCCCGCAAATAAAGGGACATATTTGCATTCATGAATTTTTAACATTTTTTGGTTTTAGAGATTTCGATCGATTGACTGGCCTAACCATTGTTTGACCAGATTTTTGTCCGAAAACCGCTTTAAATTTTCAAAAAAAACGCCTAAAAGTGTGATGATCCAGTCTCAATGCAAAATATAAAGGCTGAGATCCTAGCTATTTTGTAAACCAATTTATAAATTAAGGCCCAATTTTCTATTTGGGTGGCTATTATGGAATAAGAATAAAGAAACTGCCGCAAGGCGAGATTTTACAAAATTTATGCAAAAAAGGACCGTGTGCGGAGGCGTTCCCTTATTTGTAAAGGAACGTTTTGGTTGATATTTATTCTTTTAAATTTTGGTTTTATTACATGAGTTATGTAAAATGAGTTGCCTTTTAACCGGTTTTAAAGTTTTTTTTTTTGGTTGAAGTATATTACTATATTTTTAAAATATGAATAATTTTATTACCAATTTTTATTGATGATAAAGCGAATTAATACGACTGGTTTTAAATATTTAAAGAATAAATCTTACGAGATGATTATGGGGAGGTAATTGGGGGATTTTTTTAGTTAGGTGGTCCATGCAATTTTAACCATGGCAAGTTTGAAAATGGATTATGCACCGGAGTAGTTTTACCGTTTTCCATTTTTTTTATTATGAGTGGTTTTTTCTTTTAATAATTTATCGCCGACAACAGGCAATTTTGTTTACACGTTCTCAACGAAAATACTGGGGAAAATTTCATTTTAAAATCTTTTAGAACGGTTGGGTGAACCGCCAAGATCCCCTATAAAAGGAATTTTTTCCGATGGGAAAGTAGATGAAAGTCTTATCAAACGCGAGATGGTAGTATCATTGTTCAAAATGTAGACCAAGTTTTTTTTAACCCTGAGATTTGGCCCCTTGGAGTTGGCTTGTTTCAAACCTATTTGTTTTATTTACCTATTTTTACATTTTTAGGACTTGTATCCGGGTTTTACGGGGCAGGGGGAGAAATTATAGCGTTAAGGCAATTAAACGTTGCATCGGCTAAATTTATTATGCCTTAACGGGGCCTTTTTTTTATTTTATTCAACTGGTAAGCGGTTGCCTTGGAGGCTTGAACAAAATTCACAATTTTGTGAACAAGAAATAAATTGTCTTTATCAGCCTTAAGATTTTTCCGCCAACAGCTACAAGAACGATTGATCAACCGAGTTTTAGGGCACAAGGCTTGGGCGCAAAGCGTCGCCGGAAGAGCCGCCACAGGCAATCGAGGCCCCGGGCAACCGCCGTTGGACCGGTAATGGAAAAAATTAGCAGATGGGATGACGGCTGGTGATATGGTTTCGCTGTCCAACCAATTGCGGTTCTGTTCCTCGGTATTATCAGATGTTGGCGAGCGCATTGGATGCAGGAACACGCCTTTACCAGCTTTGACCGTCTTGATAAAGTTCGGCAAATTGGTTCTGATATGGAGGGTGTTTCCCAAATATTGTCAATGGTTGGATGATTTGCCATGGCGGCAATGGCTTTCAAAGGTGATCTTGAAAGCATCAAGACAGGAAGCGAAGCCGTTCAACAAAGAATGCAGGCGACCAGCCAACAAGTAAAGCAATAGTATTGGCAATATCGGAATGATGGTTGCCACCTTGTCGCGGCAGTGAACATATTTCACGTGTTGGTTAGTGAAATGACGGAAAAGCTGGCGAAGATTTGGGCTCCATTTACCCAAATGAAAGGGCATCTTGAACACCTTATCGCCCAGTTGAATAAAGCACTATAAATATGGTCAAAATGTCGGAAGGGTGCAAGCAGGTGCCGATGCAACACAGCGCAGCCACGCTTTGGGGCGTCCAATTATTGGTAAGCTGTATCACCGGCGTATTGTCGTTGAGCGATGGATGGCTCTATGCAATTTAACCGATAAACGCACAATGTTGCCACCACGATTACCAATCAAGTGAAATGACCGCCCGTTCTGCCGCCAATAGTTTAGGGCTGCCGCGAACAAATTTTTGACCCAACCAAAAGCCATGGAGCGATTACCGGGTTAACAATTGGGCGGATGGGACAAGGTGACCGCCTTGATAGATGGATCAAAAACTGGGTGAAGCCTTTGAAAAATACAATTCAAATGTTAAAGCTGCTATCCAGAATTGGGTGAAACCCAGCAAATAGCAGGAAAATTTACCTGTTTTGATACAAGGAGAAATTTTGGAGCAAGTTGAACAATTTGCAATACAGCAAAATCGGAACCAAATGCCGGGGGCAATTGAAGGGCAACCGCGAGGAGGAAGAGGAAAGCGTTTTGGTTCTATGACAGACATGACTGTCAGCTTTTATTTGTTTATTTTTTGTTAACTTTAATTTTTGCCCAGAAATAAGGAAAACAAAGTTCCCACGCACAATTTATGAAGAAAGGGAAAGGAAAAGGAGTTGAGACGGAAAATACCAGTTTTAAAGATCATCATCGCTGGAACCTTAAACAAATTGCACAATTAAGCAAGAACTTGAAAAGCTAAAGAAGGGGAACCCTTTTAGGTCCAAACCGCCGCATCGCAGGAGGCGGCGCAAAAATTGGAAGTTTTTCAATCAATTGAAAATAGACTTTCCTTGATCTTGATGTGGGGTGATTAAAGGGAATCCGGATGCCTTGCGCTTTCAAGGTGGATGGGCGGCCCCCAATTCATCAACATTACGCCTGACCGCATTATGATTGTCGAATAACCCGGCAAGGCTTACGCGAAATTTCCCCTGCTATACCATTGGGGGCTTTCCAAATGGGAAAGCTTGGGTAATCCGCCAGCAATTAATTAATCGGCAGATTGAAGGCGGTTACGGGATTCCCAACGGGTGATTTTTTGCCAATTTGCTTGCCAACCGGGCGCGCGCCAATAGTACTTTCTTTTGGGGATTAAGCGTCCTCCCGCAGCTGGTTGAGTTTTTAAACCGTCATCAACCCGTTTCCATCGGGTACCTTGCCGGCAAACGACCAAAGTTAAGGATAATGCCAAGAAAGAAGGGGGGCGCGACAACAACGCCTTGGATTTGCGCAAATATGTATTACACCAAGAAACTTCCACTGAAAAAGTTAAATTAGAGAGGCCGGGGCGGCCCACAGCAATAAATGGTGAAAAATTGACGCCCGTTTAAGTTTACGCCCTTGTTCATGCCCCTTACAAGTGGCGATTGCTTAAAAACAAGGCGCCAACGCGGGAGCGCGTGTTTAAAAATTTACCAAATAGGATTTAAAGCCGGTGATAAAGGGATCCCAAGGGGAAAACCCAAAATGGTGCCCATATGGAAAAATGATTAAAAGGTGAAAACGTCTTTTGTCACCAGACCGCATGGGCTTTATTTGGTAAAGAAAAGAATTGATCGCCTGATTCTCAACCTTGCGCCGGACTTTATTATTCCGAGGTTGAAGCAACAAAATCACCAAGTTTTTAAAACATTGTTTAAAATTCTTTGGAAGTTTTAACCAAAACTAAAACCATACGGGTTTAGCCGCAGGGAACAACCAAGGGCACAGCCTTTATGAACCAAACGGGAAGTTTATATCAGCCAGTTGCCCAATGTTTTTTAAAACCCAACGAAATTGTTAATGAATTAAACCGCATGGTTGCTAAATGATAACCCTGGAAAGAGTTGGAAAATTAGGTTAAGCCCCATGGCCTTAATTTAATTGAAAAATCCGGGCATTTGTATTTGGTTAAAAATTCAAAACCTTAGCCAAAGGCCACAAATGGAAAAATTGGTAAAAATGGTTTAAGACCCGATGGTGCCAAGCAAAAAATGATGGTGCAAAAAGAAGCCATTAAGCATTATTAGCCCCAGGCCCTTGGAAAAAGCCCGGAAGATATCAAGGATTATTTTAACTCAACTTTAAGGTTTTCTGGATCCGCCTTTAAGGGAATATTTAAATTTCTTGTTTCCCAAAAACCACAAAAATGCTTGCCTTCAGTTGGTGGCGGCTAATTATTCCTTTTCCCGATGTTGTTCAGCAGAAATCGTCATATGGGGAGCCACCGGGAAATTTTGGCCCTTTTTGACCAGGAAGAGCGCATTATGGGCATGGGTACTTTTATGAGAAGAGCAAAATATGCTCCCAAAAAGCAAAAAAGGGTTGGAATTTCCAAAAACAGCAGGAGGCAGTCGGGGATCATCCCTACTGATTAATGGAGGGCAGAAAAAATTATTATTGAAGGTTGCAAGCCATAAGATCTATTTTGATGAAAAGGGAGCCGCGTGCACCTAAAATTCAATCACGTTATGATTCAGGAAGATATAAGGCTGATTGATCCTGGATTGGGGAATGGCCAATTGGCAAGGGCAAAACAAAAGCAGAATTAAAAATATAGGGAATGGAAATGGATTTTCGCTTGATTTTGATGCGGAAAAAATAAATATTGCGCAAGCAGGGTGAATTTAAGGTTGAGGACAGATTTTTGGAACCAAAAAGCCTTTGTTGATCGCTTTTCAATTTCTCCCTCAAATGATGATGAATTTGATGTTGTGCCCTTTTATTGGGAAACGATTAAAAGTGTGAAGGAAAAGTAAAGCGACCAAATTGACGAAAAGAGAGCGAGGTAAAAGGGGAGGAATTTAGCCGACAATTTAAAGTGGGGCCCAAATGTTTATAGCCTTGGGGCTAAACCGCCATTATATGGTGGTTGAACGCCGGGCAACGCCAGGTTTTGGTAAACCACCAAAATGCAAAAAAGGCCGTTTGAGCGGGTTTGGATTTATTGGAAAAATCCCACGCCCATATTACCCAAACAATTTTGAGGATTTAGAGCAAAAGGCGGCGAAGGCTTAAACCCCCAGGGAAGAACAAGAAGGGATTGGTGCCAACCGGCCGATTTTGCTTAAACACGCGAATTTTGCAAAGAGGAAGGCTTTCCATTATAGCCAACCACTTGGGGTAAAGGGAAAAGAAAAACCACTTATTTCCCGGAAGATCCCTTGCGCCGGTAAAGAATTTATTTACCACAAAATAGCGGAGCAATTGCAAGTCCTGCGCGGTGAAATTGGAAGGGCGGCCCTTGAGGTGATTGAGGAGCTCAAAAACCTGTTTCAGGAGGACTTACTTTGTTGGACATTGATGGAGGAAATTTAAAATCAAACAGCGGCGGAAGAGTTAGGTTTTGGAATGATAGTTCCCGAATAGCGATATTAAAAAAAAAAGAGAAGCAAAGGCGCACCTTTTTCCGGTTACCAAAACCAATTATGACAGTTTACAAAGGCAAAAAAATTAAAACAGCCAAAGAATTTTAGGGATACTTGCCAAGGCGATCAGCCCCGAAAAGCTCCGCGGGGAGAGGTTTTGGATGGCAGGCAAGCCAGGCGGGCGGGCCTTTGCCGGTATTTTTAAAATGCCGATGAGCAAGGGCTTCAAAATTGCAAACCATTGCCTTCTTTTTAAAAAAGCCATGGCGCATGGAACGGCGCTTAGAGGCAGATCAGATAAAAACCACCTTCAAGTTGATTGTTGCGCCCAAATTGCTTTTAATTGGGAGGAAGAGGGTTGGAAGGCAGGAGGAAGATGGCTTTGGCCATCCATTCGGCTTTTTAAAGGATACCAGTAGTTTTAAAAGGTGAAATGGGTCAAAAACGAAAGGGGAAAAATTGAGGCGGGGAGGTTTAGATTTTTCGCAATTTGCAAGAGGGTAAATTGCTGGAAAAACGTGGCTACCGTTTTTGGATGTTGACCCACCCATGATACCCTTACCAATTATCAGATATCTTTTGGGAAAATTGGGTTTCTTGGGGCTTATTTGATGAAATTTTAAAAATCTTAAAACCCAAAACCTTTACGCCAAGCGGCCGGCGGGTTAAAGCAGATTTTCGATTGGTTTGACCGGTACGCCGATTGAAAACTCAACCATTGACCTTGGGCAAATTGATCAATTTGTTCCCGGTTGGTTTAATTGCTCCCCGAATTTCGCAAAGAATTTGGCTCCAAGGAAGAAAATGCGGGATTTGCATCAGCGCCATTAGCCAAAATAGTGCCCCAACCTTTGGCGGGGGCGGGGTAAAGGAAAAAGGAAAGAGACTCCGCCGCAAAACCCGAAAAGTCCACCCGCGCATTATGCCGTCAACGCGCGCGCACCCATGATGCGGCACGGAAAGTTTAACCGGTGGGCTTTGGCAAATTAAAAATGCTTCATCCTATTCGGCACGGTTTCCCACCCTGACATTGGAAGGCGAGCCAGAAATGAGGGAGTTTATTTTTCCTCAGCGCGCCTTACCGCAACCATGGGAGATATTACGGCGTAACAAAAAAATAATGAGCGTGTTCTGGTTTTATTGAAAAGCATCAATATTTGCAATATCAACCTTATCGAGGGTGGTTAAAAGTTAAATTTTTGAGGAAATGATTTGATTAATGGGCAACACCCAAAATCAAAGATCGGCCAAATTGTCAATGGCTTCCAGCAGAATTTACAAAAGGATTTTTGGATTTCCCGGTTTAAGCCCGAAAGCCGCTGGCACTTGGCTTGACGCTTACCGCCCCCCATGTTATCCATCTGTCGCCTGGTGGAACCCGGTTGAAGAACGTTAAGCCGCATCCATCGTATTTTAAAAAACCAGGAGGTTCATATTCCTTGGTTTTCGACGGCCGAAATTCCTTTGATTTTGTTGCAAAGTTAAGATGCAAGGCCGCACAAATGCCGCTTTACCAATTGATAAAGGAATGATAGGAAATTTTAAAACCGATTGTTGAAAAATTCAACCTGCCGGATAAGTGGGAAAGACTTGGCGGCAATGTTTAGGCGTGATGGCATTGAGACTTTCGCAAAGGAGGATCCATATTTTATTGGGGTTTATGAGCGCATTGATTGATCCAACAGATGAAATGCGCCGGGAATTATAGTATGTTTAGGTTTTTTTGAGACGCCCATATTTTTGAATGAAAATCCCTTTCATAATTGAAACTTAGAAAAGCTTTAGAAATTGGTTAAAGAAAAAAAAAAACTTTTGCTTTATAGATAAAAAGGGAAAATATTTTTAAAACTGGAGCGGGCGATGGGATTCGAACCCACGACCCCAACCCGGGGTGCCCCCGACCCGCCCCTTAGGTATCAAACACGCTTGTTTCAAGATTGGCGTTATTGCCCAATGTTTTATAAATTGGAAAAGTCAAAATTTACAAAAAACCAAAAAAATTACAAAAATTCCCTTTTATAATGGGTGGTATTTGATAAAAAAAATAACTAATTATCTTTTACAATTAGCAATGTGTCCGATTTGAAAATTTATTTGCCAGCGTAAAAAAACTTTTAAATTTATTGGAAAGGGTTTACCAAACATGCAGCTAAAAAGTCTTATACGATCAAGATATTGACATTAGGGATAAATATAGTATGACGTTGAAAATTGGGGCGGGCGTGGTTTAACCCACGACCCCAATTGGGAACTTGAAAATTTGTTTTACGCCAGGGAAAAGAAGAAATAAGGTTAGATGTGGCCAAGGGGTGATGTAGGCACAAAAAAAAATGGGGTTTATCGGGCAAAACAGCTTTAACCAGCATTTTGATCGCAGGTTGAAAGTGGTGGCGCTTTTTGGTTTTAAGCGCCGCCCAAAGGCAACCCAGAAAGCTGCGGGCCCAAAATGGAAATGAAGGGCCCTCAACCAGTTGGAAAATGGCGCCCCCAATCTTTTTAAACGAGGCCAAAAAAGCCCTGAATATACCTGCCGCATTATTCGCGCCATGGAACGGCTGCAAAATGCTGTGCTTGAAAGCCGAAAATCGGCGCCTCTTGCAACTGCGATCATTCGCCAACCCCTAGGTTTTGATTCGAGGGCGGCACCAAGCCGCCGAAGCCCGGCTCCAACCCTTTAATCAAGCAACCCTGGGGTTTTCTTAAAACCCCAATCCTTGGGATTTTCATTTTTTATCAAAAAGGGGAAAACAATAAGACTATTTTTGTCTTATTGTTTGAATGCATGTTTAAAAAATTTTCAGTAACATTTTAAAAACAAGGTTTTATTTCCCAATAATATCCTAGAAAAATTGATATGCTTTAAATGGAATATCAAGTTTTCAACCATTGAAATTTTAGGGCAAATTTGCGGGAAAACCCCAACAAATATTGGTTTGGTTTTTTTGGCCAAAGCTTTGCTTTATTTTTCCCTGCATTTTATTTAAGGCCGGGGAAGTTTGAACGGCGCGCGCTTGCTTTGTTGCGTTTTTTAGGCTTTTTATGGCAGGATACCGGTTTTACCGCGAGCGCCCTTTGTTGCCGGCATTGTTGAAAGGGCTTATAATTTCCAACCCCCCACAAATGCCTTTAGATATTTGTTCCTTTATTGTGGGAAACTTTTGAGCAAAATCTTTATAGTAAATTGATTTGTTGGGGGCTTTTGTTGGAATTTCCTTTGAATGTGGGGTTTGGAAAGTTTGGGGTTTTCGGCATTTCTGGCCCTTTTTATGCTAAAATTCCGAAATTCTTACCGCGAAAAAATTTTTAACATTGCTTTGGCAAGGCTTTGTTCAAAACCCCTTCACCCCTTTTTTCCAAAACCGTTTCAATTTGGGAAGGCAAATTTACATTAAGAACAAATGGCGCTGTTTAGGCTATTTTAAGATGCCCAATTAACCCGTTCCATGCCATTGGATTTGAAAGGAATTTTTGCAATATCACAAGGGAATTGGCCTTGTTCGTCCTCAAAGGGTGAGAAAAAACCTTATAGGAATTTTGTTCACTTTCAAAAAAAAAATTTTGGGAATGAGCCCAGCTTATTATTTTTACCTTCAAAATAGCCGGGTTTTTGCCTTGCGAATATTATGGATGGAAGATCGGGACAGGAATTTAACGGATTTGGGCGCTTTCAGTAAATGTTTAATACGTCTACTTTTTGTCTTTTCATTTTGAAGATTCAACACCGCCCGGCATTATTTTTAATCAGTTCTTTGGCCGTTGTAAAATTTCCATTTTTTGAAGCTTGCTTCGTTTTATCGCCAATAAATTGCTTCACCCTCCCGCACTGGAAAAGGCGATTTTACGCCGTAATCTGCCCCTATGGATTGGAACATGAAAAAGCCATCAACCGTATTAGGGCTATCAATAGTTTGGAAAAGACTTGCCCAGGGATGCATGAACTGGAAATTAGGGAACAATAATTAATTTGGAAGCAGCCATCGTTGTAATAAAACGTAATATCATTTAGTTTTACCTTGGTTAAAAATATAAATTTTTATTTTAAGAAATAAAGAAATGAAAGGTGATTGTTAAATGATGTTTTATCAATTATGATTTGTTTTAGTTTAAAAAATTAGCCAAATATAAGGTGATATAATTGGTTATTTAACGCCCATTATGGATGCTTTGGATCGACTTTTCGCTTATTCTATATAATAACATTATCCATTGATTTGTTTTTAGTTCCATTTAAAAAATTGCTTGCCCGATAATCGGCGGACAAGGCGTAAAAAATCAACTATATTGGTTTTATGAGCACAATTTTTTTAAATAATGATGATGAATTATATGAAGCCCTTTGCGCATCAAGCCATGCTTATGATGGGCATATCTTTGTTTGTGTTAAAACAACGGGTATTTTTTGTCGTCTTTCCCGGCAAGGGCAAAGCCTTTGCGGAAAATGTGTTTTTGGCTTGAAATTTGCCAGTTGTTTAGAGGCGTTTCGCCCCTGCGCCAAACGGTTTTGCAAAGCTTAAATCAAAAAGATCCGTGCTATTTAGAGCTCATGGCGCGGCTTGAAAGTGAGCCTGATTATCTTTGGGGTGAAGACGATATCACCGCCCTTGGCTATGATCTATCAACAGTGGGCGGTTTTTAAGGCACCATTGGTAATTGACCCTTTTCGACCTTGCTCGGCTTAAACGCGGGCCGGCTGCCGCCAAAACCGCCGGCGGGGATTGATGCGCACTGGCGCGGGTTACGAATCATCAAGCGGCTTTCGTGATGCGATTATTCGCCTTATAGGTGAACCGCCACATGCGCTTAAAAACCGCGCTCTCCTAAAAGCCCGATGGATTGATACGCCAATTGGTCAAATGCTAGGGGTTGCGGATAATCATTTTTTACATTTGCTTGAATTTTTTGATCGCAAAGGCCTGCCCAATGAGCTTAAAAAAATTGGGCAAATCAACAAAAACGGGATTGAGTTTTCCTTTAAGGACTTTAGAGAAATAACCCTTGAATTGGCGGCTTATTTTAATGGGCAATCCTGCAGTTTCAAAACGCCGCTTGCGCTGCATGGCTCAGCTTTTACAATCAATGTTTGGCATGCGTTGCAAGAGATAAAACCTGGCACCACTTGCTCTTATGCCGCGCTTGCCAAAGATATTGAGCGGCCCACGGCCATGAGGGCAGTAGCAAGAGCCAATGGACAGAATCAGCTTGCCATTATTATGCCCTGTCACCGCGTTATTGGCTCGGATGGCTCTTTAACTGGTTATGCAGGGGGATTATGGCGCAAAGATTGGTTATTAAACCATGAAAAACGCTTCTTTTCTTGAACTCTGCCTTGCTATTATTGCTTTCTTAGACTATAGAGCAACCGTTCAAGTTGTCCGGCAGGGCATGCCGTGGCAACTTTTGACTGGCTTGGAAAATGGCTCTGGTCAGCCTTTTCCTTTAATTTTTAACATATGGAGAGCAAAATGCCCAAGATGAAGACCAAATCTTCTGCCAAGAAGCGGTTTAAAATCACTGCGACTGGCAAGGTCAAGGCTGCTGCCGCTGGCAAGCGCCATGGCATGATCAAACGGTCCAATAAATTCATTCGTGATGCACGCGGCACCATGGTGCTTGCTGAGCCGGATGGCAAAAAGGTTGTAAATTTTTATCTTCCTAACGGACTGTAAGGAATTATCGCACTCTATTTGAGTGTTTTTTCAAGGATATCATGACATGGCACGTGTAAAACGCGGCGTAACGGCTCACGCCAAGCACAAAAAAGTTTTAAAACAAGCTTCAGGCTTTTATGGCCGTCGCAAAAATACTATTCGTACAGCTAAAGCTGCGGTTGATCGTTCAAAGCAATATGCTTATCGCGATCGTAAAAATCGCAAGCGTACATTCCGCGCCTTGTGGATTCAGCGTATTAACGCTGCTGTTCGCATGGAAGGTCTAAGCTATGGCCGCTTCATTGACGGTCTTAACAAGGCTGGTATTGAAGTTGACCGTAAGGTTCTTTCTGATCTTGCAATTCATGAACCTGCAGCATTTTCTGCGCTTGTTCAATCTGCAAAGAAGGCTTTGGAATATCTTAAAGACACAACACCAAATGCTTTTGAAGGCGCTGTGCATTAAGCCAGTATTTTCAAAAGGATATTGAGTGAAAATCAAGCCCGCATCGGCAAAACCGGTTGCGGGCTTTTTAGCGTTTAGGCCCTATTGGATAGTTTTGTAAAACGAGCAACGGCAATATTTAAAAATACTACAGTGAAAATGCGCTGGACTTATCGCATTGATAATGCAACAAAAGGTTGGATTTGCTTTTATGGCGGTTGTGGTTAAAAATGATTTTTATCCATAATTGATAAAAGCACGCCAAAATAATCACTTTTTTAAAAGACTTATCATATGTTTAAATAGCGAAGCCGTTATTTGGCATTATTCACCTTAGGCAAGAATCAAAGCTATCATGATAAACGCACTTATTTCCAACCCATTTGCATGCACGGAAGCTGACAAAGCTCTTATTGCGTCAAGTAAAGGGAAAAGAACAAGCTATGTCATGCGCGGCGATGAGCGGGTTTTTATCAAACGTCATGATGTTGGGGCGCCCCGTTTTGGTCGCAAATTTCATGGATTTATATCGCCCATTTTGCCAGCGCATTTTTTACGTGCTTCACCGGTTTTAAGTCCCGATGGTATGACAAGCCGTGAATTGCGCAAATTGGCAAATTTTCGTGACCATAATATTGACGTGCCTGAAGTTATTTGTAGTTGTGACAGCGCTATCATGATGAGCGATGTTGGTGAAAATATCCAAACCCGCTTTAACTCAATTGCGGCCCTTAAATAGCCACTTGCATGATAGCCTATTGATACAATGTTCAGCAGCGCTGGGTGATATTCATGCCCGCGGCCTTTGCCATGGTAGGCCGCATCCAGTTGATATGTTTTTAGGGCAAGCAAGAATTGGCTTTTTGGATTTTGATGAAGAGCCTGAAGCGGTGATGAGCCTTGCCCAAGCGCAAGCGCGTGATGCATGGCTGTTGTTTTTTCAAATTACCACGCAAGCCGTTGATAAAATACGCACGTCCCATGCTGCTTTTGGAGCTTGGCGCCGGCAAATTTCGCTCGAAACTTTGGAAAGCTTGAAGGAGCTTGTTAAGTTCTTCAAGTTTTGTATTCTACCTTTAAAATTGGCCAAGCATATACGACTTGGTGTTGATGGACAAAATATGTTAAACGCAATGGAATTTTTTATGCTGCATTTGGGACTTAAGGCAAAATCATGAGTGATATTGAACAAATTGAAAAAGAATTAACCGCCGCCATTGAAAATGCCAATGACGAACAGACACTGGAAGCCATCCGCATTGATGCTTTGGGTAAAAAAGGCGCTATTTCTGAAATGATGAAAAGCCTTGGCACCATGTCGGCAGATGAGCGCAAAGAAGTTGGCCCGATTTTAAACGGCCTTAAAAACGCATTAGCGATCTTTTAACTGACAAGCGCAATCTGCTTAAAAAAGTAGCCATTGCCGAGCGTTTGCGCAGCGAGACAGTCGATGTCACTTTGCCTGTACGCCCATCGCCCACCGAGCAGGGCCGTATCCATCCGATTTCGCAAGTCATTGATGAAATTACCACAATTTTTGCCGATTTGGGGTTTGCCATTGCCGAAGGCGCGGATATTGAAACCGATTATTATAATTTTACCGCGCTCAACTTCCCTGAAGGCCATCCGGCGCGTGAAATGCATGATACATTTTTCTTTAATGTCGATGAAGAGGGTAAGCGTAAATTATTGCGCACCCATACCAGCCCTGTGCAAATCCACACTATGGAAGCGCAACAGCCACCTATTCGCATTGTAATCCCTGGTAAAACCTATCGCATGGATTCCGATGCCACCCATTCGCCTATGTTCCATCAGATCGAGGGCTTGGTTGTTGATAAAACATCAACCATTGCCCATATGGTTTGGGTTTTTGAAGAATTTCTTAAAGCCTTTTTTGAAGTGCCAGTAGTTAAAATGCGTCTTCGTCCGTCTTTTTTCCCCTTTACTGAGCCATCAATAGAGGTTGATATCCAATGCGATCGCTCTGGCGGCGAAATTAAATTTGGTGAAGGCAAGGATTGGCTTGAAATTTTGGGTTGTGGTATGGTCCACCCCAATGTTTTAAGAAATTGCAATCTTGATCCTGATGAATATCAAGGTTTTGCTTGGGGCATTGGCATGGATCGTTTGGCGATGCTTAAATACGGCATGCCAGATTTGCGCGCTTTCTTTGAAGCGGATGTTCGCTGGCTTGACCATTATGGCTTCCGCCCATTGGATGTCCCCAATTTGCTAAGCGGTATTAGCCAATAGGTGTTTTAACCCACAAAGCCTTGTTAATTTTTGCATAATTGCGGCGTTAAAGCGCCATTACTTGAAGGTTAAAAATATGAAATTTACCCTCTCTTGGCTGAAAGAGCATCTTGATACCACAGCCAGCCTTAACGAGATTGTTGAACGCCTTAACTCCATTGGTCTTGAGGTTGAGGATGTGGATACAAGAGAAGCCATTAATGCCTTTGTCATTGCCAAGGTATTAAGCGCCCAAAGGCACCCAGATGCCGATAAGTTGCAGGTTTTGTCGGTCGATACCGGCGATGGTAAGCCTTTGCAAGTGGTGTGCGGTGCGCCTAATGCGCGTGCTGGCCTTGTTGGTGTGTTTGGCCGCCCAGGTTCATATGTACCCGGCCTTGATGTGACCCTTGCGGTTGGTAAAATTCGCGGCGTTGAAAGCTTTGGCATGATGTGCTCAGAGCGTGAATTATTGCTGTCCAATGAGCATGATGGCATTATTGATTTGCCGCAAGATGCACCCATTGGCACGTCTTTTGCAAGCTATGCGGGCCTTGATGATCCAATTATCGATGTGTCGATCACCCCAAACCGGCCTGATTGCACGGGCGTGCGCGGTATTGCCCGCGATTTAGCGGCAAGTGGTCTTGGCACGTTAAAGCCGCTTAACATTCCAGACATTAAGGGCAGTTTTGATCCGTCAATTGATGTTAGCCTTGATTTTGCTGACCAAATGCCGCTTTGCCTTGGTTTTTCTTGGGCGATGGTTAAAAATGTCAAAAACACCCAAAGCCCCAAATGGATGCAAAAGCGCCTAACCGCCATTGGTTTGCGCACTATCAATGCTGCGGTGGATATGACCAATTATATCACTTTTGATCTTGGCCGCCCTTTACATGTTTTTGATGCTGATAAGGTTAAAGGTAATTTGACGGTTCGTCGAGCCAAAGAGGGCGAAACTATTCTTGCTCTTGATGGTAAAACGTATAAGCTTAACAATAAGATATGTGTTATTGCTGACGAAAACGGCGTCGAATCAATTGCTGGTATTATGGGCGGTGAAGAGAGCGGAGTTGATGAAAACACCACCAATATCATCATTTGAATCGGCTCTTTGGGAGCCGCGCAATATTGCAGCAACAGGCCGTGACCTTGGTGTTATTACCGATGCGCGTTATCGTTTTGAGCGCGGCGTTGACCCTGAATTTATGGTTGATGGCCTCAAAATTGCCACTAAATTACTAACCGATATGGTAGGCGGTACGCCAAGCACACTTAAAACAATCGGTTATCAGTCGGCAGATTTAAAAGGTGTGACATTGCCTTTTAGTGAAATTAAGCGCCTTACCAGCCTTGATGTCAGCAAGGAAGACGCCGCTGCAATTTTGGAAAGCCTTGGCTTTAAAGTGGCAATTAATGGCGAAACGGCAAATGTCACCGTTCCGAGTTGGCGCCCAGATATTGATGGCAAGGCCGATTTGGTGGAAGAAGTGATGCGTATTTATGGCATTGATAAAATTGTGCCAACGCCTTTGCCCATGCCTGCCGGTGTGCGTGAAGCGATTTTGACCACGCTGCAAATTCGCACCCGTTTAGCCCGCCGTGCCCTTGCCGCTCGCGCTATGATGGAGGCTGTTACCTATTCCTTTATTTCAGAAAAAGCAGCACTTGCCTTTGGCGGCGGCGATAAAACCTTAAAGCTTGCCAACCCGATTGCTAGCGACATGTCGGATATGCGGCCCTCGCTTTTACCAGGGCTTTTATTGGCAGCACAACGCAATAGTGATCGCGGCGTTAATGATCTTGCCCTTTTTGAAGTGTCGGGCACCTATCAAGCCGATACGCCCGATAAGCAACGCCGTGTTGCTGGCGGTATTCGCCGTGGCACTGCTAAACTTGATGGTTCAGGCCGCTTTTGGTCAGGCAATGCCAAAAATGTTGATGTTTTTGATGCCAAGGCTGATGCTTTGGCGGTGCTTGATGCTTGCGGCCTTACTGCCGATAAAGTGCAAATTGAAAATGGCGGGCCTGCTTGGTATCATCCAGGACGTTCAGGTGCAATTAAATTAGGGCCAAAGGTTATTCTTGGCTATTTTGGTGAATTTCACCCTGAAACACTTGAAGCCCTTGATGTATCAGGTAACCTTTGTGGTTTTGAAGTCTTTATTGATGCAGTGCCAGAGCCACGCAAAAAGCCAACCAAAACCAAGCCTGCCTTGCACTTATCACCATTGCAAGCGGTTAGCCGTGACTTTGCCTTTGTGGTTGATAAGGATGTCGGCTGCTGTGATTATCCGTGCTGCCCAAGGCGCAGATAAAAAGCTGATTAGCAATGTTAAAGTCTTTGATATTTTTGAAGGCGCAAGCTTGGCGACAATAAAAAATCGGTGGCGATTGAAGTGGCTATTCAACCAATTGACCGTACATTACTTGACACTGATTTTGAAAGCTTGGCGAAAAAGATTATCGACAATGTGGTGAAATCAACGGGCGGCAGCTTGCGCGCCTAAACAAAAATTAAAAGGGGAATTTATGTTTTTATCAACATAAATGCCCCTTATTATTTTAGCCCTTTTAAAAATAAAATCTTCAAACAAAAACGGCTGCATGATGCAGCCGTTTTTTTACTATGTGGTGCAAATCTTACCACTTAACTTTAAAGCCAACGCTGCCCTTTAACGCATAGCTATCGGCAAAATCTTGCAAGCTGGTCTTAACTGTGCCTTCGCCAAAAATGGCGTATTTGTCATCATTCCAACTATAATTGGTACCAATGGTCAAACCGCCCCATGTACGTTGATTGCGGTTTTCAAAGGCCTTATCGTTAAGCATGACTTTTACACCATCGGCAAAATCGTGATAAATATTGGCTATTGCATAGAAATTGCTTCTGTTCTGGCTGCCATCTTGGTTTTTGATAATGGTTTCACGTTCAAAACCAAGGCCAATACGCGCGGTAAGGCTTTCGGCCTTATCAAGCGATACGCGCACATTATAAGGGCCAGTAAAATCATCAAAATCAACCGATGACCAGCTTAATTGCGCTTGCGGGGTTAATACCCAGCCATTATTTAAGCCAAAGCGGCGACCTGCTTCAATCGACAAAGCATAGCCAGTGCCATCATTATCGGAGCGCAAACCACTTAAAATATGTGAGTCAAGATCGCCATTATACCAATTCATCTTGGCAAGGCCATCAACATAAAAGCCGTTTTCGCCAATCCAAGTGAGGTTAGCACCAATGCCATAGCCATCACTTTTAATCTTGCCATCACCGACATTGGCATCAATTTTGGTTGAGCCATTGGTGTAATTAACAAAAATACCGCCCAGCAATTTGCCATTGCTATTTTCGCTTAAAAGTAAATCAAGACCTGTTTCCATTTTAAACATATTGGTCGTATGATCGGCGCGGCTGGTGCTGCGATTTGGCTCAAATTTGCTGTGGCTGCCTTCAATGCGGCCCCAGAACAAGGAACCGGCCTTTTGGCATTTTGCGCTGCACCATTTCCAGCAAACACTAAAGGGATCAAAGAAATAGCGATCGCCGGCGCGTTCACGATAGGTAGAAACAGCATTTAAATCAAGCAAGGCTTGACCATAGCTTCCATAAACGGGTACGGCTGGCTGATAATGGGAGCGCAAATACCAATTGCCATCTTTGCCGGTTACACCACCTTGATTATACAAGGAATAGCCGTAAATACCATGAATGATCGCTTGCTTGCCTTCATAAGTGGTATAATCTCCATTGGCGAGGGTGAAATTGGCATTGGATGCACCATTTACCTCAATAAGCTTGATACCGTTTTGCGTTAGCGCACCTTCACCACCTGTTTGCATAACACGAATAGCTGTTGTACCACTTGTATCACCAGTGACATGCAGCATATCGCTGGCTGAACTATCGCCGCCAAAGCTTGTTGCCATTTCAAGCACACTGCCTTGGCCGCCGTGATAGGAGCCAACTTCTAAAATATGGCCGGGTAAAGGGCGATTGATCGAGGTAAGTGCCAAGGTGCTATTATTAATCATCGCGCCAGCAAGGCGTGAATTACCGGTAAAGATAAGCGAGCCGCCGTTAATGGTTGTGGTGCCGCTCCAGCTATTATCACCATAAAGCTCTAGCATACCAGTGCCATTTTTAGTAAATGAGCCTTGATTGACAATGCCCGTTGATGGCGCAACATAATCAGCAATATTATTGCCCCATGTATCATAAAGCGTTAAAACCACCCTTAGTGCCATCCATAGTAATGGTAACAAGACCATTAAAGGCACCATAACCATCGGCCGCATCATAAAGATTTAAGCGGGCATAGCCACTGCCATTATCAAGCGCATGGCCTGATTGAATTTCAGTGGTGGCAAGTACTTCACGCAATTGCTCATTGCTCATATAAGGAAAGCGATTGGCAATTAAAATTTCCGCGCCTTCTGGCACAATCGGGTCAAGCTTGCTGTTACCAACGGTTGGTAAGCCATAGGTTAGGCGATAGCGATAGGTTTCCTTGTCTTTTAAAGATTGGGCAAAACCATCAGTCGTTTTGGTGCAAAGGGTAAGATCACCGCCGCAACCCTCATTTAAAAGCGCACGTAAATCTTGCTGGGCTGCATCAAAAAGTGCCTTGAAATCAGATGGTAAGGCAATGGGATTTCCCATAATACCTCGAACATTTCCATTCAGGTAATCAGGATTATTATTGAGTGCTTGGGTTAGTGCATAAATAGTTTGAATGCGCGCCAATAACATCAAGCGAATAATGGACGCCAAGCACAATACGGCTATTGCCATATTCACTGCCGCGCAGCATCATTTCCTTATACCGCTCTGGCACCATCATTGCCATGCTCATGGTGGTCATAAAACCAGTTGCCGAGTGGCCGCTTGGAAAGGAAGCATTATGGCTAACGCCGGGGAAAATATTTTTGGCCGTATTAACCGTTTTGCCAAAATAATTAACGCCATCAAAATAAAACGCGATCGGGGCAAGGACGGCCTCCCAACACTATTGGCATTTTCTGGCAAAGGATTATAGGCAGCATCATAAACGTTAAAATACCATCCCGGGTGAAATACCGCCTTGTGATGGGATTGCCTTAGTGCTGCCATTAGCAAAGTAATTTTTTGAAAAAGATGAATCGCCGCCGACAGTCAGGGCGCCCATTGTACTCATGAATTTTTCAAAATTTAAAAGTTGTAATTTGAAAGCGTTCGGTTACCGCATTATTATCCTTATAAACTTGCGAAAGCTGTGGACCAAGCGCATCAGCGGCTAAAAGCCCATTGGAAAGTGATCCAAAAAGATAGCCTGTTGTATCATCATAAATTGCCTGCTGGCGCTCAGCTGCGGTGGCTTGATTATTGATGCGCAAAGTTGTTTCTAAATTTTCACGCAACACATTGCGTCCAGCCTCGCCGATTAAGTTTCAAAGCCCATAATCAATTTGTCGTTTGATATTCATTTTTTGTGCCTGTGCACCGCAGCAAACCGTAACCAAAGCCGAACTTAATAAAAGATAGGAGAAATATTTCTTCAAAGTTGTTAGCATTCAAACCGCCCTCAAAATCTAATGTTATGACATTCCTTAATAAGGCCTTATTGCGGTAATTTGTTACAAGTTAAATCCAATTTTATTGCAAAAATAAAAAAAAAATTCAATATTCCTAAATTTGAGGTGGAAATTTGGACCCCTTCTTGCAAGGGTGGTAAATTGGGGCGATTTTCGATCTGATTGGATCAGATCGAAATGCGCTCTAATCCATAGTTTGACCTCGCGTATTTTATCCGGAAACCGCTTTAAACTTTTCGAAAAAACGCTCTAAAGGGAACCGAATTAAACGGCAAAAAGCGATAGGAAAGATTAGTGATTTGCCCCGGTCTAATAAAAAAACCAATCCAAAGATCACGCACTTTGGCAAACATATCAACGCCAAGCACTGTTTGCGCGCCGCGTTTTTTTGCTTCAATAATCCACCGCTTTTCCACCCCTTTGCGTCCATCGCCCGCCCAAGTACCCTCGCCAAGGGTGGATAGATCAAAGGGAGAGATCCGCCCTTCCATGCTGGACTTGCATTGATTGCGCCGTCAAATCCTTTTAAGTCACGGCTGCCTTTTACAACATGGCAAAGCCCCAAGCTGTTTAAACGATCGATAATATCATTTTGACGCTGCTCATCCCTATCAAAAATAGCAAGCTCACCAACCCCATTGGTGACAAGGGCATGAGCAATGGCACTACCCGCCCCACCAACACCACATAATAAAATGCGTTTGCCGACAAATTCACAGCCCTTGTCTTTTAATGCGGCAATAAAGCCAAGCCCATCAACCATATCCCCCGAAAGACCATTTTCATCTTTACGCACGACATTGACGGCTTTTAAAAAATGCAGCCCCATTTTTAAATGGTCGCAAAAAAGGGAACCAATAATTTATGCGGAATAGTGACAAGAACACCGTCCAAATTTTTTATTGTTCTTACCAAAAATCTAATATCTGACTTGAACATTGTTGCAATAAAGCTTTCATTAGCCGAAATTATAAAAGGCCTTGCAACCCGGGCCTCTCGATCAAAGCATCTCTAATCGGTTCACCGCCGCCGTCAAACACTTGTCCCTCAATGATAATGCGCTCGCCTTTAGTTTGCGCATTGATCATTTTTTAATTCCCCCGGATAAAACGCCTGGAATATCAACAAAGGGCGTTGCCCCAATGTGGATATAAGGGCCAACCGTTTGCGATGGCGATTCTTTCAAATAATTTAACGCTTGTGCCATTTTAATTGCCCTCCATCCGATTTTTTTCAAAATATTAACATAATCCCGTAAACAATATTTCGGTTTAAGGAAGACTACCCATTGGAATAGTCGCCCACGATCAAAGGGCAGCAATAAGACCGTTTTAACGCCGGGGAATTCTTTTGGTTTTAACCAATCGGGCACTGCGCGATCATCGGGTCGCCCTCAAAATACATTTGCGTAATAAGGGCGCTAAACGCGACCAAAGCGAAAAATTTAAATATGCGCTGGGCGCCAATCATTAACGCCATTTTGGCCCGGGGATAAGCCCGGGCTTAATTTGCGGAACATAAATGACCCTCGCTATCGGTAAGAATTCCCGCAAACCACCAAAATTGGGATCAATGGGAAAAGAATAGCTTTCCCCCTTTTTATGGCGGTAAGCCCCCACTGATTTCCTTCAAAAATTTGGAAGCAAAATTTGGGAACTGGCTTACCATTTTCATCTAAAATGGCACCATAAACCAAACAACAAGTTGGCCTATTGGATCACCATCCCGGCCAAATTTGGATTAAATCATTATCATATTTTTAAAATTCATGGCGAAAAGGGAGTGATTTTCCGGAAATATGGGGCGGGGAAAAAGCGCATTGGCGCCGGGTGAACGTAAAACCGGTTTATAATCAGGCGTATAGGCGGCGGATGCCCGTTCCCATCGCGGAAATAATTTCCGCTCCGCTCAAAAAAATTATTGGTCATTATTCTTCCTCCATTTCCTGCAATTCTTTTTTAGCGATTTTAATTGCGCTATTGGCGGCAGGAACGCCAGCATAAACGGCAACATGCATTAAAGCTTCAAGAATATCCTCAGGCGTTGCCCCGGTATTGCGTGTTGAGGCGCACATGCATAGCAAATTCCTCCCCCTACCAAGGGCAGCTAAAAGCCAAAGGGTGAGATTGAGCGCTCGCGGCGGAAAAGGACCGCGTGACCAAAAGGCCTTCCCTTCCCCCTCAATAAAAAAGGTTTTGAAAAGCATCAATCGGGCGTGGCATTTGCTAAAGCCTTGTCCACATGACTATCGCCAAGCACTGAACGGCGTGTTTTTAAACCTTGTTGATAACGCGCGTTATGCTCATTATTGCTCATGGAATTCCTCCAAAAGAAAGCCTTTTAATAATTGAATTGTTGCATCGGGTTGCTCAATACCGGCAAATTTCCCCATGCATCAAAGTTTCAAAGGCGCGAGCCTTTTATAAAAGATTTGGGTTTCTCCTAAACCCTGGCGGGTTCGACCTTACCTTTTTAAACCAAAGTTAAAGACGCTTGGCGGTTGCATGCGTGAATCAATATCCGCGCAAATGCAAAAACTTGCACAATAACCCTAATTGCGGTCCAACATTTGGGTGAAGGGATAGGCCGCATAATGGCTATTTTAAAATCTTGTTAACCAACGCGCCATAATGGTTTCGCCACCGGTTGCCTTGGCTTTAATGGTTTGATCCGCCTTATTCCCAAAGATTCTTGGTTGCCAATTTTGCCCCGCCGTATCCTTTAAACCAAACGGCTCCCCCATTCTTTGAAGCGATGAGTAATTTTGGCAATCGCCTCCGCCTACCGGAAACCAAAAAGGGAATAAACTATCCCAAACCAAATTTTTCCAAACCAGCAAATCATCGGTCAAAAAGCTCCATGAATAGGCAATATCCGTCTTTTGCCTGTCGCGCCTCAAAACGTTAAACCCAAATCTGTTGAACCATGTCCGCGCCTTATCATAACCAAAAGGGAAAATTCCTTTTAAGCCCCGCAACGACATCATTCCAGATACGGAAAATCTGGCCCAATTAATTAATGAAAAAAGAAAAATTTGGCCCCTTTTAGCCGATAATTACGAAACCTCATTATGGTGGGTTGATTGATCCCCTCCAAAAAACAGTTCTAAATGTTGCGATTAAAAATGATAAATTATACCAAAATATAACTAGGTTAAAAGCCGGCGGTTAATTTTCAATGAGATAAGGCGGTTCCGAGGCTTTGGCAAATAAGTTTACCGTTTGCGTGGAGGTCGATCCCGTTGGATCAAATCGACGCTCTAAATCATTTTGGCGGTTTTTTTCCAAAACCGCTTACCACCAAAACGCTCCAAATTATTTATGTTTGTTGTTAATAAAACAAGGAAATTTAAAAGTCCCCGCCGAAGTTGAGAAGTTTCGAAATAAAAATGACATATTGATGCATTATTGAGTGCTATCGAAATTGTATATTTATTTTGATTAGACATTAACACCGACCAAAACCAGGAAGGTGTAGAGTGTGTTATCTATAATCACCACGTTTTACGCAATTTAATTTTATAAAAAAAATAAATGCGCTCATTATAATATTTTATTAAACTGCTTATTATAAGAAATAAGGGAGCCTTTTTGAAAAAATAATTTTGCAATTATTTTTTTCAATTCAACCATTGCAACATTTGCGGAATGTCAAACTGACCTCAAAGTAAAGGTACAGAAATTGGTACTAAATTGCAACAAATCATCACCAAAGAATCCTTCGGCCCCCCAAAATGGCAGCAACGTTTCGCCAATTAACCCAATCAGGGCAGCCAAAACCACTTTGACTTTGGAAAATCCGCGCAAGGGCTGATGATTTTGATTAAGGGAATTAACCTTCCTTAAGGCCGATCGGCTTAAAATCGACAAGCTACAAAAATTTAACCCATATTAGTAAAATATTAGGGGCCGTACCAGAAACTGAGAAAGTTTACTGGTAAAGGCATGAAAAAAGCCGATTATCGAAAGTTAAACAAGATCGATTGATTGGAGCCATTTTGTATCCAGGTCAACTTGCACGGATGCTGCTGATTTAAAGTTGGGTTGGTTCAATTTCAAGACCTCCTGCCTAATTTCAAAAGACTTCCGGGGTTGATTTGCCTATCAAAAGAGCAAAAGCAAGGGAAGTTTTTGATGGTGAGGTTGGAGGAAGATGGGAATTTTGGGCGGTCACCCAAGGGTAACCCGCGGACGTGGAGCAGGTGGTAAATTCCCCGTGTTTTCCCTTCAAAGCGCGGTGGGCGTTATTCAAAGATTATTCCTGATGCCTCAAGGGTGCCAGTTTTTGCCCATCATTAGGCAAAGGGCCCTGATAGTATTTTATAGCGACTGCTGGCGGGATATAATGTTTTGGATGTATCAGGTTTAAACATTATCGTATCAACCATTCAAAACCGTTTTGCAAAAGGGAATTTCCACATCACCCACCTTCGGAATTTTTGACCCTGGGCCAAGCAATATGGTAAATTTAATGGTATACCAAAACAGAATTTTGCATTTTTTTAAAGGAATTGAATGGCGAAAACCCATCGCCCAAAAAAACAATTAAGGCAAATTAAAAATGGGTTAAGAATTTTATGGGGTAATTAAATGGGCCCCAAATTTAAAAAGCCCCTTATCATTGGATTATGTGTGTTTATTTTTTTATGCCGTTGTTCAATAATAAACAAAGTAAAGAAGATAAAACAGTTTTTTACCCCGTCTTTTTATTTTTAGCCCCTTATTTGGTTAAAATATCCATTTAAATGCAAGATGGGGCCCTTTTGTTTCAATCCAAATGGAATTTGCGCCACTTTTTTGTACTATGTTTTTTAAAAGGAAGGAGCAAAAGGAAGAATATTTTACTTATTGGCCAATTACTTTTTTGCTTGGGGCATTTTGGAGTCCAATACGAGGAATTGGACACCTAAAACCGAAGGTTTATGGCTAAATTTAAACAGCTTTTTGAACAAAACCCGCAAGTGTTTCCCTAGGCGCCAACGCCCAGGGGAACTTTGCCCGGAAAAGGCAAGGGCTTGATGTTAACTTCCCCAAACAAACCAAACCTTTTTATTACAGAGATTGACGAGCAGCTTAAATAATCCACCAATTTGAGTGTGTGCAAGGTTAATTGGCGCAAGATAATATTATTCAATTAGGTTTGCCAAAAAGTTAGATCGCTGTTTGGCGTCAACAATGAAACAACCCAAAATCGCCCGCATAATATTCCCCACTTCCTTCATTTTTTCTTTTAATAAAGTCTCACCACCCATTTTTATGCATTTCGTCCATTGGATCAGGTTTCCGCCATAATCCATTGTTTGACTGGTTTTTTTTAAAAGAAAACCGCTTCCCGGGCCTTTGAAAAAAACGCTCTAAAACCAATCTAAATAAAATTGCCATTCCAATTTTTTAGGGCCGCCAAAGGAATCAAACCCAGCCTGCGGCGCTTTTGTCGATCCCGGTTGTAAAGCGGCGCAATCTTGCAATTTTCGCAATTATTCAATTAGGCCTGATCAATACTTGTTTCAGGCGGATAAAACACCCCAACACTTTCTTTTTTCCAACGTGGACGCCATCAGTTGGATATTAAATGGTCACTTTTTTCAGCTTCCCACTTTTCAATGGCAAAAAGACCCAAAACCCCATCAAATACTTTTCCTGTAATCGGATATTGCCAGATGGCATCATAAAAGCCAACATCATCATTGACTATTTGGGGGCCAAGGTTTGCTGTTTTGGGAGAATAGATTTGAATAAGGTAACTTGTTTAAAGTGTTGCGGAAAGTTGATTGGCCGTTGTTGAAGGCCATCTCAAAGGTTAAGAAAGGTTTGGGGTGATCAAAATATAGCCAATTAATAATCCAGAACGGATATTTATGACCAACTGTTTTCCAAAAGGGCCTGCAATGGCGGCCATTTTCTAGCCTTTCATATTCGCCTGTCCAAATTAATTGGTTTTGGAAAAAACCCGCCCTGGGTTACCCACATACTTGAAAAATGGGACAAACTTCACAAGGGCCAAAAGGCCTCCAAAGGTTTAAGTCAATTTTTTTAAAACTTTTCTCACGGAAGGGTTTAGGGCAAAACCCAAGGTTAACTTGGGCTCCTTTACAGAGATCGCCTTTTTTGCCTACACCAACAGCTTGTAAAATCATGAAGCCGGTCTTTTTCGGAGGCCCTTTTAAATTATCCAACTCAATCACAATGGAAAAGCTCCTACCCTCAATTAAACCTTACACCAATTGAAGAATATAAAGGAAGACTTTTCAAAAAATGCCTAAAATCAAAACATTAGTCTCACCACCCATTTTAATGCATTTCGATCCATTGGATCGGGTTTTTTTTTTTTTTTTTTTTTTTTTTTTTTTTTTTTTTTTTTTTTTTTTTTTTTTTTTTTTTTTTTTTTTTTTTTTTTTTTTTTTTTTTTTTTTTTTTTTTTTTTTTTTTTTTTTTTTTTTTTTTTTTTTTTTTTTTTTTTTTTTTTTTTTTTTTTTTTTTTTTTTTTTTTTTTTTTTTTTTTTTTTTTTTTTTTTTTTTTTTTTTTTTTTTTTTTTTTTTTTTTTTTTTTTTTTTTTTTTTTTTTTTTTTTTTTTTTTTTTTTT
Source organism: Lamproptera curius (assembly GCA_029286875.1). NCBI lineage: Eukaryota > Metazoa > Arthropoda > Insecta > Lepidoptera > Papilionidae > Lamproptera > Lamproptera curius. The sequence continues at coordinate 20,571 of JAGSMT010000414.1, read as the reverse complement.
TTTTTTTTTTTTTTTTTTTTTTTCCCCCCCCCCCCCCCCCCCCCCCCCCCCCCCCCCCCCCCCCCCCCCCCCCCCCCCCCCCCCCCCCCCCCCCCCCCCCCCCCCCCCCCCCCCCCCCCCCCCCCCCCCCCCCCCCCCCCCCCCCCCCCCCCCCCCCCCCCCCCCCCCCCCCCCCCCCCCCCCCCCCCCCCCCCCCCCCCCCCCCCCCCCCCCCCCCCCCCCCCCCCCCCCCCCCCCCCCCCCCCCCCGCAAAGGTTGTCCTGATAGTATTTTATAGCGACTGTGGCGTGGATATAATGTTTTGGATGTATCAGGTAAAACATTATCTATCAACCATTCAAAACTGTTTGCAGACAAGGGCAATCACATCAAATCAATTTTTGACCCTGGGCCAAGCATAATGCGTAAATTTAATGGTATAAAAACAAATTTTGCATTTTTTTAAAGGAATGTGAATGGCGAACCCCATCGCCCAAAAAGAACAATTAAAATTAAAACAATGGGTTAAGCAATTTTATGGGGTAATTAAATGGGCCCCAAATTTAAAAAGCCCCTTATCATTGGATTATGTGTATTTTTTTTTGCCTGTCGTTCGGTCAATAAACAAGGTAAACATAGATAAAACAGTTTTTACCCCGTCTTTTTATTTTTAGCCCTCTTATTTGGTTGAAATATCCATTTAACAGAAGAGGGCCCTTTTGTTTCAATCAAATGTGAACTTGCGCCACGGTTTTTTGTACTATGTTTTTTTAAAAAAGGAAGGAACAAATGAAGAATATTTTACTTTATTGGCCTTTACTTTTTTGCTTTGGGGCATTGGCGGAGTGCAGTCACGAGGAATTGGACACTAAAACCGAGGTGTTTATGGCTAAATTTAAACAGCTTTTTGAACAAAACCCGCAAGTGTTCCCCAGCCCAAAAGCTGGGAATTTGAACCGGATAAAGGCTGGAAAGGGCTTGATGTTAACTTGGTTGAACAAACCAAACCTTTTTATTACAGAGATTGACAACGGCTTAAATAATCCCAATTTGAGTGTGAAAGGTTAATTAAGCGCAAAATAAATTATTCACTCATGCATAGTTTGCTAAAAAGCTAGATCCTTTGTTTGGCGTCAACAATGAAACAAAGCAAAAAATCGCCCCATAATATTTACCCCACTTCAAAACTTCATTTTTTCATTTAATTTTAAAGTCTCACCCCTATTTTTAAGGGTGCATTTCGTCTGATTGGATCGGGTGGCGCCTATAATCCATTGTTTGACTGGCTTTTTTGTCCGAAAACCGCTTCCCACGCACCGAAAAAAAACGCTCTAAAACCAATCTAAATAAAATTGCCCTTCCAATTTTTAGGGCGCCAATAGGGATCATCAAACCACAGCTGCAAGGAAAGCGCTTTTGTGCGATCGCCTGAGGTTGTAAAGCGGCGCATATCTTCCAATTTTCGCAATTCATCCAATATGGAATGATCAATACTCGTGGTAAGGCGGATAAAACATAAACCCAACACTTTCTTTTTTCCAACGTGGACGTCCATCAGTTGACGATATTAAATGGTCCTTTTTCAACCCCCACTTTTAAGGCAAAATAATAAAAATCAAATACTTTTCCTGTAATCGGATATTGCCAGATGGCATCATAAAAGCCAACATCATCATTGACTATTTGGGCTGTTGGTTGCTGTTTGGGAGAATAGATTTGAATATGTAACTTGTTTAAAGTGTTTTGCGGAAAGTTGATTTGGGCCGGTTGTTATTAGCCATCTCAAAGGTTAAGAAAGAGTTGGGCGGTGATCAATAATATAGCCAATTTACCAGAACGGATATTTTGGACCAATTGTTTGGAAAAGGCAACTCCCAATGGCGGCGTTTCGCCTAATATCATATTGCGCCTGGTCCTTAATTACATTTTTTAGGAAAATCCCGGTAATTTCCACCTTGGGGTTAATCATAGCCTATGTAAAAATATGGGATCAAATGTCTTATCATTAAAATTGCGAAAGGCTCCAAATAGTTTTAAGTCAATTTTTTTAACAATTGTCTTTTCATCACACAGATAATTATAAGCAAAAAAACCGCCAACCGCAAGAAGAGGCAAGGCTAATAACATTCGCCGTTTCAATAAAACTGCCTTCATCATTATGCATCGCCTTTGTTTGCCTACAAACAGCTTGTAAAAATCATGGTTTCCGGTCTTTTTCGGGCCCTTTTAAATTATCCAACTCAATCACAATGGAAGAAGCTCCTACCTCTCAGTTAAATCTAATCTCCAATTGAAGAATATAAAGGTAATCTTATCAAAGAAAAAATATGGGCTTTTTCAATTCATTAAAAGGGTTGGGACACGCGGCAATTTTCAAATAAGGGGGATTGCCAATGTTAATTATCTCCCAAGCATGGTTTTCCCTCTGGCACTTTAACGCTGCCAGTTACTTCCCCGGAAACTCGGCATATTTTCAAATAATTTGGGTTTTTTCCTCAATGAATTCCGGGATCTCGAGGATCCAAAATATCTTTAAAAAACAGGCTACCATCTGGCCTATTCGTGGCTCGGTGGTTCCCTTCGCACCTTGGGGCATGACACAACGAAGGGGCTGGCGGGTTTTGCTTGCAATCGGGCGAAACCCTTTCAAAGTTCTTGAAAAGAACTAACCCAATCAAGCCCTTATCATTAATGGTTTTTTGAAATGGGCTCAAAAAATTCCAATCAAGTTGGCAACCAAAGCCAACAAGATTAAAGCCCAAAGCATCAAGATCTTTTTGGGGCCCAGCTTTTCAAAGCTTAACCCCTGACTGCCAGGGCGGTGATGTTTAAAGGCTTGCAACCTTTGCAACCATTGGCGCCAAAGACCACCAATTAAAACACTTGGTTTAAGTATTGGAAAATTAGCGGCAATCACCCCATCACCATGACCTGGATCAAAATCCTCACCTTCAACGGCAAAGCGGTCAAGCTGTCCGCTTGTCTTTTTATATTCTGAAAAAATTGATTTTACCAACCTCTTCAACCGGCCGTCCTTCGGGCTGAATTGAAGAAAACAACAATCTGATATCAAGCCGGACATCGGTAAGACGGGATGCAAAGCTTCACGCCAATTTCGCCCGCAATGGTTCAACCGTCGTGCCATCACCCGTCGGTTAAATGCGCACGGTCTCCTATCAATCGGGAAGAAGCCGCGGTGGCACCATATTCAGGCCCCATATTGGCAATTGGCGCACGGTCGGCAAGGCTAAGATGGTCAAGGCCTGGGCCAAAAAACTCAACAAATTTACCAACAACGCCTTTTTTACGCAACATCTGGGTTACGGTCAAAACCAGATCGGTTGCGGTAATCCTTCGCAAATTCTCCCCGTTAAGGAAAGCCAACAACGGAAAAAGATGGATACGGCTTAAAACTCTTGCTTCCGCTTAAACCCGCCAACCCCCAAAAGAACGCCGGATTACCGGTGGTTGGGGAATGGTACCAAACGGGTATCAGGATAAAACTTCCGCATCCCCCCAAAACCGATTGGGCAAGATATTAACATTATGATGGCAAATACCAGTGCCAGGGGCCCGGGGTTTTAAAGGCGCGGCCCATTTTAAAAGCGTAACGTTCCCATTGCGCTCATATTCAAGATCAACATTGTTAAATCCAAAGGTTTAAAATCATCCAAAAACCGGGGTCAATACAAGATCACCGGCCAATGGGTTAATGCTTTCGGATCTCGCCAAGTTTTCCCGGCATCACCAAAACAAGGTCAACAACGGGAACGCCCGGAAATCCTGCCAAAACGCGGGCGGGCGGGGAATTTCGCCCCAGCACTGCCCTTGTCTTGCCATTTGGCAACGCTTTGATGTCCCTTTCTTAGGCGACCATCTTCAAAACAAAGGTTTTCAAAAGCACTTTAGAAGGGAATTTTCCCTTCAAGACCATTTTTTCGCCATTAGGTGTAGTAAACATATTCTTTGCCATCGACATCAAAGTGTCTTGGGCAAAAATATCAATTGCACGTTTCGTCCTTATTTGCGGGCTGAGGCGAACCAACTCACTGCAGGTCAAGGTACAACAAGGTGCGGGTGCAGTCATTTCCGCTGTCTCCCTTTCCCCTTTTTAAAGTTTAAAAACGTTGGGAATTTCCAAAATCGTCAACCCGCCACCGCTGGCATGACTGTTTTGTTATAAGTTTTTGGAACTGTTCCAGGTTAAATACTCAAAATCTTCTTCATCGCCCCTCATGTTTTAATTAATTATTTTAAAGTGATTTTGAAAGGGAAAACTGGTGTTTTCGTAAAAATAGCATTAAAACAATTTGTTAAATAGCAAGGGTAATTACAAAAAACCAAATGCTCAAATGAGGATAAATGCAACTTTGGTGAAATTTGTTGGGGCGCGGGGGATATTTATTCGTCAATTTTTCGTTGGGGAATCAAAGCTCACGATTAGCGGTTCAAATGGGCGGGCAAATCAACCTTTTGCAATCATCGGTGGAACCTTTGCCCCAGCGGTGAGGTTAAGTTTTGTGATGAAAATGGCGTTTTTGATGTTGCTCCCTTTGCCCATTATCTTGGCGAAAAAAATGCCATGAAGCCGCATCTTAGCGTTGGCGATAATATAAAATTTTGGGCGGTTTTTAAGACCTCGCTGCCATTAACCTCAAAAAAGCTGGTTGGACTGTGTTGAAATGGGCTTTAAAAAAATCGGCCTTGCATATTTTGGATCTGCCCTTTTGGCCATCCCCAAAAGACGGCGGTTGGCTATTAGTCGGCTTTTTGCTAAAAGGCCCTTATGGTTATTGATGAACCAATGGAAGATAGATGCCAGATGCTGCCCAAGTTTTTGCGCGGCCTTTGGCGAAGGCATCTTTGATGACCCGGGCGATTATTGCCGCCCCATCTCCCCGGCATAAACTGCTCATAATATTAGTTTAAACCGCGGGGGCAATTTTTTGGCGCGATAGGAAACGCTTTTGGCGGCGGTAATAGCCTTATTGTTTCATTGTTGTTTTTTTTAGCGGTGAAATATTGTGCCCGCTGTTTCGATCCCGGGTTTTGCGAAAAATTGGGCAGGCATGGTTTTTGGCCCTTTTCAATTTTATTAAGCCTAGGCGGATGTTTCCAACAAGATTTAAGATGGCAGCCTTGATCTTATACTCATGGGGCAAGATTTTACTGCGCTTAGCCTGCTTATTTTTAAAATAATTGCCCATTGGTTGGGTACCAACCCCATCCTTGTTGCCCAACTTTTGCCTGTTTTTTAAATCTTGAGCCCTATCCGATTTTTATTGTTGTTGTGACATTACTATTGGGAACCCTGCCAATTTTTTTATTGGCGGTGTTGGTGGCCCTTGGGGTTCTTCCGCGTGGTGGCGTACTTATTTCGGTGTTTATTGCCCTTACCATACCAATCATTTGGGGGTTGCCCAATAGGCCAGGGTAGAGGAAAGTCTTTTAGCGCCTTTATCATTTTTAGCCGCTTTTAGTTTTGAGTTTTTTGTTATGGATCGCATCGGCATTTGCGTCAAAATTTGTTGTCGGAATGATAAGTAATATTGGTTGTTACAAACATTTAAAATAATTCTATGGAAAATGCAGCGCTCACAATTCAAAAAAAGCAAGTTGGTTGGCAAAAGCTTCCTTCACCCACTTATTTCAGGTGCTTTTCAAAAAGTTTTGCCATTTGATTGTTTGACGATAAAGTTTGCGATAGGGGCTATCCGCCTTTCGCGCCCGATGATTATCAGCAGGTTTACCGTTAAAAATCTGTTCATTCTGTGCCATTTGCTTTGGCTGTCGGTGTTTTCTTACAATTATGACCATTTCGGCTTTTGGTGCGCTTATTTGGCGCCACCGATAATAATGTCATTTTATTTGCCGGCCTATCGGCGCGGTTTTGCGCTTTGCCTCATTACCGGCTCCGTTTGGGGGCTAAACGGGGGTTTGGGTTTGGGACGCACGTTTAACCTCGGTGCTTATAAATTTTCTCTCTTCCGGTTTATTGGCTGTCCCATGCCTTTGGAGTTTTGGAACCTGCCCCGGGATTCTTTTAACCAATCAATTTACCAATTTCCATTGATTAAATTTTCTTCAGTGGTGGAATCGCGCATCAACCTGCTAACGGCGGGGCCCTCCATTGAAGCCATCTTCCACCCTCGTTATCATTGGCTATCCTTTTTCTATTTATCTTTCCCATCTTAAAATGGCAATAAGGTTTCAATGCCTCTTATCAATTTGCAAAAAAAGGCGGCTCGCCAAAGGCACTCAACACCAATAAAAGCGCGTGAAAGGGAGGCAGCATGAGCCATTTATTTATTTTTGCTGTATTTGTTGCCCCTTCAGGTATAATCCACCGGTATTAATATTTCCCGGGCATCGCATTTTGGTTGCCCTTTAGAAACCCTTTGATGCAAAAACAAAAACGGAAAATTCAAGCAAGGAAAATTCCACCTTTTCCAACTTTCCAAATGAGCGATCAAAACCCTAAACCCCGCCCATTGTTTTTATTCCTTTGGCAACATTGTTTCTTTTGCCCTTAACCTTTTCAACCTCAAATGACCCGGATAAAACCCTTGAAACGGCTAATCAAAACGCCAGAAACCAATTGCCGCTTTGGCCGCAAGAGGCAAAGGACAAAGATTATTTGATCCAACAGGTTTAAAAAGGTAGTTGGCCTGGTTAATTTTTGGGGCTCGTGGTGCCCGCCATGTAGGGAGGGATTGCCAACTTTTTAAGTTTGCGTAATTTTGATCTTGTTGGGGTGAATTTTAAAGATAATCAAGAAAATGCCCGCCGTTTTCTTGGCACTTTTGGCAATCCGTTTAAAATCATTGGTTTTGACCCCAAGGGGCGCGCGGCGATTGATTGGGGCGTTTATGGCCCACCTGAAACCTTTATTTTAAACCGCGAGGGCAAAATTATCTATAAGCATATTGGCCCGATCATGCCCGATAATCTTGCCAAAACCTTGATGCCTGAAATTGAAAAAGCCTTGCAATAATTTAGCGCTTATAAGCGCTATAGCTTGCTAAAAAAATTTTAACCCTCACCATCATTATTGCTGCTATTAATCAGATGGGTTGCTTTAATCACTTGCCCCGGTTGCTGGGGGCGGTTGCGATAGAACATAATGGCTGCATTAATCTCAGCACCAAGAATGGAAATGGAGGCAATAATATAAAGAAAGATAATTGCCACCATGATCGAGGCAAGACCGGCATAGGGGAAACATAATTGGCAAATGTTGCCAAATATTGCGCAAAAAGCATAGATGCAATCAACCATGTGATAATGGTAAAACCAATGCCGGGTAAAATATCCACCAATTTGCGTTTGCCTGCGGGTAGCCATTTATGGGCAGCAATCAAAGTTACCAATAAAATAATAACCGCAATGAAATAACGCCAAAACCGAATGGTGCCAACATAAGGAGCAAGAGCAGGCACTTCGCGCTGAGCAATAGCAATGACAAGCGGGGCAAGCACCAATAATAGGCTGATTGCCATAAGACCAATAGTGCCAATAATAACGAAGAACAGACTTTGTAGCCGACAAAAAATAATCGTACGGCTATCAATGACGCGGTAAGCGCGATTTAATGCGCTGCGCAAAGCCTCAACCCCATTTGAGGCAAAATAGGCAGCACCAATAGCTGAAAGCGTCAGTAATCCACCGCGCTGGACCCGTTAAAACATTGGTAATTTCCTTACCAATGGGCTGCTTTAATGCGTCTGGCATCATTTCCAAAATATAGGTCACGCTTTGGGCGGCATAGGCCTGCGCTCCTAAAAAGCTTGCCAAAGCGGTGGCAAAAATCAAAAATGGAAAAAACGCCATCAAGCTTGATAGCGCAACATAGCTAGCAAATGCTGAACTTTGTTCATTAAAATAATGGGCAATGGCATTGACCAAAATTTGCCAACAATATTTTATAAGCCCAACGCGCTCGCCATTTTCTTCTGCCATTTACAACCTCAGCTATGTGCTTTATTTAGTTCAATATGAATGTGGCAATCTTAAACCATTTTTTTCATAAATGGTCAAAAAACAAATGCAATGGCGCATTAGTCACTAAAGTTTTATTAAAACGTAGTAGGCTAAAAATGAGATGATTAAATTTGTTAACTTTAATGAGTATATGAATAATTTATTGGTGGCGGATAGAAACGTTTTGCGATTGGTAAAACAGCACCACCTGCTGGGTATCTTCCAAAATATTGCAAATAGCTAAATATTTATTTCTGGCAACAGATTTGTTAAAGCGGAAGAAGTTATAGATTTGAATAGTTATCTTTTTAGTTGAACAGTAACGTCTCGCTCATGGCTGTTCAGTTTTCACTTCGAAGCTCGTAATATAGATATCATCCTTGATATGCCCTTTTATAAAATGATATCCTCGTCAATTTTTAAAGCATTAGCTTTTATTTTTCAAGCGAAAATCCGCCTCGCTCCTATTGAAACAGAGTGTCTTAAAATTTCAAAGTTAGAAATCTGAATTAAAGTCTTTTTGCTTTTCCAGCCCGACAGGATCAAACCTTTTGTAATTGTTGGAACACCTGCAATTATTTCTATTTAAATGGAATTGAGTTTTTCTTTAAATGATAAATTGTCATAACAGCATCACAACCGCCATTTCGTCCCAATTTTGAATAAGCAATATTTCTTTGTTTTGAAAGTTGATCATCACTAGAGGATTTAATGGTATGTGTCTAAATATGCAACATGATCGAGCGATATGCAAGCTTGCAATGATTGTTAATATAGTCGTTCAAATCTTGTAGATTATTAATAAAAATTCAATTTATCATTTCATCATCATTTGGAATATTATTAAGCAAAGGTTAACTACCCTCTATCATATCACTAGGACTTTACATCAAATTCATGCATTTATCTATTTCCTTCCTCAATTAAATAATATTAACAGCTTTTTATTATTTTCTAAAAAATATAATGAATCTACTTTACATCTGCATTATTTTTCAGAAAATAACACTTCATTTTAAAATTGTAATTAAGATCTTTTAAGCGCTGTCTTGCCTTAGAAGCTCATCTTCGGTGAACAGATCATACCATTCAGGGTTATCAATAATCAGCGCTTCAATTATTAATCTAGACGCCCCAACTCCATAATTTTTCTTATAGCCTACGTTAATTCAGTTGTACCAATTAAAGTCTTCCGCAGTTAGGAGACCTCCATGCTTTGAAGTATTTCCCAAAACCGTTGGATTATAAGTTGTCTCAGAACATGTTCTTTTATAGAGAGCATGTTGAAATCAAATTTTTCCGCTTTGTCCGACATATTAATCTCCCCGTTAGAATAATTTACGGAAAATGACGGATGCGATAGGCTGCATTTTATATTAAAGAAAATTAATCAATTTAAAGAATGGGAAGCCCGCGAATCAAGTTACCAATAGCCCAAATCAAGGCATTTATAAACCATTTTATTCGCATAAATAACTGCTCAATGAGGATATATCATCGTAAAGTTAGGTAAGAGTTTTATGATATCAGGTGAGATAATTTGATTTTTAAAAAATTAAATGATTAAGATGAATGATTATAGCAAATTACGCGCTTCGAACTTTTAGATTTTTGCGTGTGTGATGTTCGAAAACCGTTCAATCACTATTTGACTGAGAAAATGCTCATCAATTCAAATCGCTAAATAAGGCTAATTCTGTTTGTTGTATTAAAATATAGAATATCCCCAGATGATGAGTAAATTCTACAAAATAAAATTGGCTGTTGTTTTTTAGTTCCAGATTATTGTCATTTTATTAACTAGTTGATTTTTTGTGGATTTTATAGTTTTGAAAAAATGGTTATGTTGAGTTTGAAATTTTTTATAAAATTCTAATATAATGAAGATATTATTCTTTATCGTTTTCAATCCATTTTACGCCTACTTGTAAGTTTTGCACTTTCCTATAAAATGCGCCAACAGAAAATAAAAGGTATTAAAACCCATATGGCAAAAAAAACAAAAAAATTGTCTGAAATGACATTGCACTGATTAAGCGCTTGCTAAGTGAAATTTCCGTAAGCATTTCAAAATTATTTTCTGCAATTATTGCGATGCTTATGATCGCAGCAATGACCTCTTTAGTGCATATATCATGGAACCAATGGTTAAAAGCTTGGTTGATGATAAAATAAGTCTCATGTGTTCATGGTTTCTGTTGCGGTTATTTGCATTTTACAGTCAAAGGCTTTTCAACATTTTTCAATTCCCTCTATCTTGCTCGTGCCGGTAACAGTGTTGTCGCAGAGCAGCAAAAGAAAGTTTATGCACCTTTTGTCGCAAGGGTAGCATTTTTTCAAAAAATGCGCCCGCAGATCTTTTGATGTTGGTGACTAATTTTTCCAAATGTCTCGCGGCGTCATAGATTTGTTGGTAACCACTTATGCGCGTGATCTTGTTTCAGTCATCGGTCTTTTTGGGGTGATGTTTTATCAAAACTGGCTTTTAACCAGCCTATCGCTTATTATTGGCCCTTTAGCATTTTTAGGAGTGCGGATCCTCACCAAAAGGTGAAAAAATCATAGTGGAAATGAGCATCATTAACCGCCATTATTCAAATCATGCAAGAAACTGCAATAGGTGTTCGTGTTTTAAAAGCCTTTGCGCTTGAGGCGCAAATGCAAGCGCGGATGGATAAGGCCATTACCGATGTTGAAACACGCTCCAATTCTATTGCATTATACAGTGCGGCTACTGCACCGATTATGGAAACCTTGGCTGGGTTTGCCATTGCCGGCGTTATTGCTTTTTCAGGTATTATGGTTATTGATCATGGTGCAAGTGCTGGTGAATTGATGTCGTTCATTACCGCGCTACTTCTTGCTTATGAGCCTGCTAAGCGCGTCGCCAATACCCGCGTTAAATTGGAATCGATGATGATTGGTGTGCGCATGCTTTATGCGGTTTTGGATCATCCCCTTACTTTGTCGGAAGCAAAAAATGCCAAAGCGTTAGTGGCATCAAAGGGTGAAGTTGTTTTTAAGGATGTAAAATTTGCCTATCCTGAAGGTGATGATGTTCTTCATGGCATTAATCTTGCGATACCTGCTGGAAAAATGACCGCCTTGGTGGGGGCATCAGGCTCTGGCAAGTCAACGATGATTAATTTGATCATGCGCCTTTATGATCCAAGCATGGGGAAAATCATGATCGATGGCCAAGATATCAAGGAAGCGACATTTAAATCCCTTCGTGATGCTATGTCCTATGTTGGGCAAGATACATTCTTGTTTAAAGGCAGTGTTAAGCATAATATTGGTATGGGCAGACCCGATGCTAGTGATGAAGACATTATCGCCGCGGCAAAAGATGCCAATGCCCATGAATTTATTATCAAATTACGTGATGGTTATGACACGGATATTGGCGAAAATGGCGGCAATCTTTCTGGTGGCCAACGCCAACGTATTGCCATTGCTCGTGCTATGCTACGCAATGCCCGTATTTTAATTCTTGATGAAGCAACCAGTGCATTGGATTCAGAATCAGAAGCTTTGGTGCAGCAGGCTCTTGATCGCTTGACCAATGGGCGCACCACCATTGTTATTGCCCACCGCTTATCGACAATTGCCAATGCCGACAATATTGTGGTGATGCAACATGGCAATATCATTGAAGAGGGCACGCAAAAGCAGTTGTTGGCTATGGAAAATGGTGTTTTTGCTCGTCTTCATGCTTTGCAATACCGCAATGGCGGCCTTGCTGATAAGGAAAGCCTTGATGAGTTGATGGAGGAAAGTGAGAAAAACCTGCCAACAACGCTCGCTAGCGCAGCTGTTGAGGAAAAACACTCGTCGCCAAAAGCCGATAGCCAACAGGAAGTGTCTAATAACGATAAAACAAACGGCGATAAAAGCACTAGCCGGTTGCAAGAGGATGCGACAAGCGAGGCTGTCGTTTCAGGAACACGTGGTGGCCCAGCCGTTCAACGCGGTTAATCAAACTCACGTTTCATCAAGGGCATTTTGTGATGCGCAAAATGCCCTAATTTATAACTTTAATTGCGGCAGGAATGGCATTGGTTTTGATTGCTGCCTTACAAATATCGGCAATAATGCAAGCCTTGCAATCAGGTGTTCTTGCTTTGCACACATAGCGGCCATGCAAAATAAGCCAATGATGGGCATTTTTCAAATAGGCTTTGGGAATAATTTTTAACAGTTTTTCTTCAACCTCATCAGGTGTTTTACCATTGGCAAGACCGATGCGATTGGCAATGCGAAAAATATGGGTATCAACTGCGAGAGTGGGCTCATCAAAAATAATATTTAAAACCACATTGGCGGTTTTACGGCCAACACCAGCAAGGCTCATTAAAGCATCACGATTATCGGGTACTTGGCTGTGAAAATTGGCAATCAATGATTCTGATAAGGCGATAACATTTTTTGCTTTGCTGCGCCAAAGGCCGATAGTGCGGATATAGTCACTCAAGCCTTCTTCACCCAGCTCAACCATTTTTTCAGGCGTATCAGCAATTTTAAACAAATCTTCGGTGGCTTTATTTACGCCTATATCCGTTGCTTGCGCCGAAAGGGCAACCGCAACCAATAGGGTGAAAGCATTGCTATAGTGCAATTCACTTTTAGGGTGCGGTCGCTGTTGGGAAAAGCGATGAAAGATTTCTTCAATTTCATTCTTAGTATATAAGCTACCCGAAACGCAGCGTGGTTTTTTAACGGCAGACATAGTGCAATAAATCCAAGGCGTGATGAGATGGGTTTTAGAGCATGTCGATTTATTGCTTGAGCAATAATGTGCCCCAAATTATTTATTTTGCCGCATTATCAATGCAAAATCGAAATTAATTTTTTAAGCAAAATCTTTAAAGTTAAAATAACATCAAGCGCATTTGACGTCATTTTAAAAATCAAATGCGCTTGTTAGATGATATTTATTTGGTACCAAACATGCGGTCGCCCGCATCACCAAGGCCCGGCAAAATATAGCTATTTTCATCAAGGCCCTTATCAATTGAAGCGGTATAAATATCAACGTCAGGATGCCTGTCTTGCAAATATTTTAAGCCTTGCGGTACAGCCAAAACGCACACAAAACGAATTTGGTCGGCGCCGCGCTCTTTAAGACGCGAAATTGCCGCTGCAGCGGAATGGCCCGTTGCAAGCATCGGGTCAACAACAATGACAAGACGCTCGCCCAAATCTTCTGGCGCTTTAAAATAATATTCAATTGGCTCTAACGTATTATGATCGCGATAAAGACCAATATGAGAAACACGCGCTGAAGGGATAAGTGATAACATGCCCTCAAGTAAACCTTCGCCCGCGCGTAAAATCGAGGCTAGAACAAGTTTTTTCCCATCAATAACGGGCGCTTGCATAGCTGCCATCGGGGTTTCAATGGGCATTGTGGTTATTGGTAAATCGCGTGTCACTTCATAGCCCATGAGAAGGGCGACCTCACGCAATAATTGGCGAAAATCGCCAGTAGATGTTTCTCGTTTACGCATCATTGTCAATTTATGGGCAACGAGCGGGTGGTTGATAACATGGACTTGTGACACGAATAACCTTTCAATTTTTAAATTACAATTCAGTTTTCAATTACAATAATGTGTTTGATTTTCATATCAATCAAATAAAGCTTGAATAAAATAACACCAATGCCTGTTATTTTAAGATTTAAAAATCACGAGACGATAGGGGCTTAACCACACATATAACTTTATGAAAATTTGCTTCAAGGGAAGTATATGGGAATTTTATATCATATTTTAACAAATTTTTAAAAGCTGCAAGAATTAATGATTGGCTTATTCCCAATAAAATTTTGCAAATGATATGCCTCTCACCAATTCATTTATGGAATAATCGTAATTTTAAATTGCATTTTATCTCGCATTGCAGTTCGCCGCAGTCTATAGTAGATAGATAAAATAAAGAAGATTTGATAGAAAGTGAGCTACGATGAAGCGCAATTTTGTTCGTCTGAGTGGTACGCACCTTTAAAAGCGAGTTTCGTCAACTCTTCAAGCTTTTTAACATGCGCCCGTTTTAAACCATTGAGAAAAATTTGGCTTTTGAATTTATGTTTTTACATAATAGTTGAAGTGAGTTTAAGGTCTGGGGTATAGTGAGAACATATCGGAAAGGTTTTATAAATGGCAACCGAAGATATCAAGGATAGCAATTCTCGTGTGGGCTCACTTGGTGGCATGGAAAATTCTTTTGGCTTTAAGTCTGTAAAGAAGATGAAAAGCAAAATATGGTCAATAATGTTTTCCATTCGGTGGCGCGTAAATATGATATTATGAATGATGTGATGTCGGTTGGCATGCACCGCCTATGGAAAGATGCGATGGTTGCTTGGCTTTCGCCGCCGCATCTTGATGGCTGGAGCGTGCTTGATGTTGCCGGTGGCACTGGCGATATTTCGTTTAAAATTATTGAAGCGTCAAACCGCCATGCCCATGCAACGGTTTTGGATATTAATGGCTCTATGCTTGAAGTTGGTCGTGAACGGGCAGAGAAAAAAGGCCTGCTCAATCATTGTAATTTCGTTGAGGCCAATGCTGAAAAATTACCCTTTGATGATCGTCAATTTGATGCCTATACAATTGCTTTTGGTATTCGCAATGTGCCCCATATTGACAAAGCCTTATCGGAGGCTTTCCGTGTTTTAAAGCCAGGTGGCCGCTTCATATGCCTTGAATTTTCTGAAGTGGAAATGCCGATTCTTGATAAGGTTTATGATCTTTGGTCTTTTCATGGAATCCCACGGGTTGGACAAATGATTGCCGGAGATGCTGATTCTTATCGCTATCTCATTGAATCTATTCGAAAATTTCCGCACCAAAATGATTTTTCTGACATGATCCGTAAAGCTGGTTTTTCTCGTGTTAGCTATCGTAATTTAACCGGTGGTATTGCGGCAATCCATTCGGGTTGGAAGATTTAATGTCTAAATTTTTAGCGTCTTTCCGTTTGATGCGGGCGGGTTATGTTTTGGCCCGCGAAGGTGTATTAAGTGCACTACCGGCAGATGGCCTCACCGGTTTGCCGGCCCTTGGCCATCGCATCGCCAAATGGATGTCACGCAATAGCGCAAAAAATAGCGAGCGGTCGGAGCGTATTTCCAATGCTATGAACAGGCTTGGCCCCTCTTATGTCAAGCTTGGACAGTTTTTAGCAACACGTCCAGATATTGTCGGCCGTTCGGTTGCTGATGATTTGTCCCTTTTGCAAGATAGAGTTAAAACCTTCCCGCAAGCTGAAGCCATTGCCCAGATTGAAGGCTCGCTTGGCCGCAAGATTGATGATCTTTTTGTTGAGTTTGGTGAACCAATTGCTGCCGCGTCAATGGCGCAGGTGCATCCCGCCTGGATTTTGGATAAAAATGGCAATCGCAAAAAAGTGGCGGTCAAGGTCATTCGTCCTGGCATTCGCCGCCGTTTTGCTCAAGATCTTGAGGGTTTTTACCTCGTTGCCGAGGCGCAAGAGCGTTATGTGCCAGCAAGCCGGCGTTTGCGCCCTGTGCAAGTGGTTGAAAATTTGGAACAAACCACCCGCCTTGAAATGGATTTACGCCTTGAAGCGGCCGCCCTTTCTGAACTTGGTGAAAACACTAAAAATGACCCTGGCTTTCGTGTGCCAACAGTTGATTGGGAGCGCACAGGGCGTGATGTTTTAACCATGGAATGGATTGACGGCATTAAAATGTCCAATCGTGAGGCTTTGGTGGCCGCAGGTTTTGATTTACAAGCGCTGTCGGTTACACTCATTCAGTCATTTTTGCGCCATACATTGCGTGATGGTTTTTTCCATGCCGATATGCATCCTGGCAATTTATTTGTCGATAAGGACGGCATTATTGTTGCGGTGGATCTTGGTATTACGGGGCGGCTTGGCAAAAAAGAACAACGCTATCTTGCCGAAATTTTGTATGGTTTTATCAAACGCGATTATTACCGCGTTGCCAAGGTGCATTTTGAGGCCGGCTATGTGCCCTCTCACCACAGTATAGAGAGTTTTGCGCAGGCCAATCGCGCCATTGGTGAGCCAGTCCATGGTCAATCGGCACAAACTATTTCCATGGCGCGGCTTTTAACTCTGCTTTTTGAGGTGACGGAGCTCTTTGATATGGAGACGCGCCCAGAGCTTATTTTACTGCAAAAAACTATGGTGGTGGTGGAAGGGGTTGCCCGCACATTAGATCCCCATCTTAATATGTGGAAAGCGGCTGATCCGGTGGTTTCTGACTGGATCATGCAAAACCTTGGCCCCTTGGGATTGGTTAAAGATCTACGTGAAAGTGCCATTGCCGTCAGTGATCTTGTGCGTAAAACACCAGAGTTCACCAAGCGTTTTGATGAAATAACTGCCAACATGGCGCATATGTCAAAACATGGGCTTGTGCTTGATGAGGCGACATTAAAACGCCTTGCTCATTTTCAGTCCCGTAGCAACCGCTTTATGCGCTATGCGATTTATATCATTGCCGCTTGTATTTTAACGCTAACCATTCTTCTCGTTGTTTAGTTGGACAAGGCCAAAGGGCGATGGCATTCAGCTTGTCAATAATTGATAGGAACAAGAATCATGGATCTGGCGACTAAAAAAATATTATTGATTATTGGTGGCAGTATTGCCGCTTATAAGTCGCTTGATCTCATTCGCCGCCTGCGCGAAAATGGTGCTATTGTCACCGTGGTAATGACCAAGGCAGCCCAAGAATTTGTCACCCCCCTTAGCGGCAGGCGCATTAAGCGCAAATCATGTCTATAGCGATCTTTTTTCCCGCCTTGATGAGCAAGATGTTGGCCATATTCGCCTTGCCCGTGATCATGATCTTATAATTATTGCCCCTTGCAGCGCGAGCCGCATGGCAAAAATTGCTAATGGTCTTGGCGATGATTTGGCGGGGGCGATTTTATTAGCACGCAATTGTCCCCTGCTTTGTGCCCCTGCCATGAACCCATTAATGTGGCAAAATGCGGCAACACAGCGTTAATTTTACCACATTGCAGCAAGATGGTGTGTTTTTTATCGGCCCCGAAAAAGGCGAAATGGCGGAAGCCAATGAAAATGGCCTTGGCCGCATGAGTGAACCTCTTGCAATTGTTGATGCGGCAAAAAATATCCTATTGGGTTTAATCAAGCGGCCATTGAGTGGGCGCCATATTATTGTGACTTCAGGCCCCACCCATGAACCGATCGATCCTGTGCGCTATATTGCTAATCGCTCTTCAGGCAAGCAAGGCCATGCCATCGCGAAAGCCTTGGCCAATTTGGGTGCAAAAATAACGCTTATTTCTGGGCCAGTGGCGATTGCCGATCTGCAAAAAACTGCGCTTTTAGATATTGAAACAATCCATGTTGAGACGGCTAGGGAGATGCTTCAACAGGTTGAGCATTCACTGCCGGCAGATGCTGCTATTTTTGCCGCCGCCGTTGCCGATTGGCGAATCGATAATCCTCACAATATAAAAATGAAGAAGCAAATTGGGCAAGATAGCCTTCATTTGAATTTGGTGCAAAACCAAGATATTCTCGCCACCATTGGCCATGGGGGCGACCGTCCAACACTGGTTATTGGCTTTGCCGCCGAAACCAATGATTTGCTTGTTAATGCGCAAAAAAAGCTTGCTAAAAAAGGTGCTGATTGGATTATTGCGAACGATGTTTCCTTTGATGAAAAGGGCCAAAGCGTCATGGGCGGCAATGAAAACCACGTCTATATTGTCAAAAAAGACAAGGTTGAAGAATGGCCGGTGCTTGATAAGCAAAAGGTAGCTGAAACACTAGCCCAACAAATTGTCGATTATTTTGTATTCTAGAGCGCATTTCGATGTGATTGGATCAGGTCGGCGCTCTAATCCATTGTTTACACGCCGTTTTTTCGCCCGAAAACGGCTTCACACTTTTCGGAAAACGCTCTAGCTTAAATTGTATAAGCAATAGGTTTAAGAATAAGCTTTAAGAGTGCACAAATACAAGAGTGAACAGACAAAAGGCTGGATAAAATATATCCAGCCTTTTGATATTATTGTCACCGCTTTAGGGGCGAATTTAAAATTATGAATTCGATAATGGTGCAGATGATGCAACTTGTTGGTTACGTGGGCCGTTCTTCATCAGTGCGTCAATATGGTCACGCTCAGCTTTGAAAGCGATAAGATCCTCACCGCGCAGGTTTTCTTCATCTGGCAAGCGAATACGCATCGGGTCAACTTTGGTGCCATTGACCACAATTTCATAATGCAAATGGGGGCCGGTCGAAAGACCGGTGGAGCCAACAAAGCCAATGACCTGCCCTTGATGGACTGCCACACCAGGTTTTAAACCATCGGCAAAAGCGCTTTGGTGTGAATAGCTACTGATAAAGCCATTAGCATGTTGAATTTCGGTGTGGTTGCCATAACCACTCATCCAACCTGCTTTGATAACAATACCGTCACCTGCTGCAACAATGGGCGCGCCGCGCGGTGCTGACCAATCAACGCCCGTATGCATACGCACATAGCCAAGAATGGGGTGGCGCCTTGGCCCGAAGGGTGAGCGGAACACCCCATTGGGAACTGGCTTTCTTAATAAAAACTGCTTAGAGTTGCGGCCATCGCGATCATAATAGTCGATTTTGCCATCTTTTGATTGGAAGCGATAATATCGCTTGACCGTATCGCCAAATGTTGCAGCGACAAAAAGGATTTCAGGATTAGCATTGGGTAGAGTTTTGTCTGGCTTTGGATAAAAAACCTCTAAAGAATCACTTACCGAAACATTGGATTGCATATCGACATCATTTGCCAGCATACGTACCAATAGCCGTGCGCTATCTTCGCCCATATTATAGGAGAGGGCAGCTTGAACCACTGCATCATAGACGGTTGGCAATTTATCAGTAGAAACGCGAATGACTGGCATATCACCGTCAAGTGCCGATGCTAAAAGTTCGGTCGTTTCTGGCTCGGCACAGCGAACAAAATTATTATTGTCATCCAGAGCAATGCTTACGCGATGCTTTTTGTCTTGATAAACACTGGCGCGAACGATTGAGTGCTTACCTGTTTTATCAGTTTCAATACCAAGCGTAAGAATACTACCGCTTAGTTCATCTCCAACCATAGCACGACGGCATCGGCAATACGATCCGCATCTGCCAGTAAATTAGCCCGATCTAAAATATCGATTATTTTTTCATCGCGAATAAAGGTAAAATATCTTCAGAGTAATTTTCAATCGCCTGTCGATCATTTGTCAAGGCAATGACACATTTTCTTGAAAATTTTCATCAAGAGATCGGAAGTCTACTGAGTTGACAAGATTCCTCACTTGTGTTGGGTCAATATAATGTAAAGCGGCAATTTGCGTAACTCCGGTACCAAGGCTATGGGCGGAAGTTTAACCATGTTCAACTTCTCGTGCTCAACTTCGATCACCATCAGAAAATTCGCCATTAAGCGGAAAGTCTCGCATTGGCATCTTAACCTGTGGCTCTGCAGGGACGGCATAGGAAATCGAAGCTGTATTGGTTGAAGATGTAGCTGGTGCAACATTATCAAAAAGGTTGAGTGCATTAAATTGGGGATAGTCAAAGGATTGGTCATGCTCTTCGGCAAGGGGCATATTGATAAGCTCAAAAGCCTGCGCTTGCACGACATCACGCCCATTTACCTTTTGCACCATAGATAGTTCAAAACTGCGATTATCATCAAGCGGTGTCTTAGGCTTGATAGGAATAAGGCGATCGCCTTTTACAGCGCTCGACTTCGCGATCACCGCTTTGGCATATCATTGCGGCTTAGCAATTCTGGCGGCGAGGCTAATTGCTCATGACCATCAAGGGCTCAATAATGCAACACCATGAGACTAAAGGGTAAAGAGTTAACAAGTGCCTAAACCATCTGGCGAAATTTGCCGGCGGTCAGGTCGTCTATTGCCCCAGCTATAATGGCTGGCCTCACCTGGATCAACTTTGAGATTCTTGTGTTTACCCATCCGCTTTAATTCAATTCCATTTTGAGCCCTGTCACCAACAAATCAGGTTATATTCTAAAACCCCAAAGAATATAAACCCAGCTGCTTAATAATATATAAAGCAGTAAACGCACCAATAAGCCATAGCAGTATTGAATCTATGACATTATTCAATACTGTAACCATTAAAAATAGGCTGCGAAACATCCACACTAGCAGATAGCTGAAATATTTGCACCTAAATATCGTGATTCCCGTTAAAATAGTCTTAGATCAACACGCAACATATATTCAAGGTTGAGTAAGCAAATTTGGGCATTTATGGACCTTATGTGACAATAAATGCTCTATTTTATAAATAAAAATAGAATCAACACCCTTTATTATTGTACAATTTATGAAAAGTTTAGAAAGTGGCGTTGACTCTTTTGCGTTGGTGGTACTATAAGGCGTGCAACGAGAGCAGGGCTCTGCTGGCGGTGATGTTTTGTCCTAAAGCAAAGGAGCTTTGTTCTTAAATGAGTTTGACTAAATTAAAGTGCTGGACTTTTTAGGTTTGATCTTGATAAAGGTTTTACCTTCTACAATAAGAGGCTTTGATTTTGGTTTATTTGGATTAAACATGTTCTTAATTGA